>CALNXK010000013.1:1567500-1775000 GCA_942486035.1 Porites lobata
AAAAAAGGGGAAAAAACCGTCTCTGAACAAGAGGTACATACATTTAGCGGAATGTTTGAAAACGTGCTTCAAAATGGCCCAGAATAATAGCACAAGAAGCGCGGCATGGTATGGTATGCTCGGCGGGGGTGATTTGGGGGAAGGTGTCTCCAAGGAAATCGGTGGTTCAGTCCGCCAGCCAATATGACTTCACGTCTCGCGTCCGTGACTTCCAAAATGGCGAAAAAAGTGTTCATCGACGAGACGGATAAAAATTACAAATTTATCACGGAAATACTGTTCCGATGTCTTGGATTTGGTGATTTTAAGATCTTTATTGTCATAGGAATCTAGACATTGGTCCTTTATTGGAAGTAAACGTCCAGTGGTGTAATGAATTTTAAAAGATTCGTTTCTATGGTCGAGCAAATTTTACGGGCAAGTATACCTACCGGTCACACTAGCTGTAGCGTTGAAAGAGGAAGCTAAATGACAGGTATTGTGAGAGACTCTGAGCATTGAATCTTGTTGCTTTACCGCATTTTAAAACTGTATAGGGCATACACCTGTGATTCTGTAATTCTGTAATTAAATCCCGAAGACCAATAAAAGGTGTCGTTTAATTATTGTTTTTAGGTAAACCCAGTGGCGATTTTAGGGTAATAATATTGATGAATAAGACGATGCCCAAAAGGCAAGTTTAAATTTCGCCAGTGGGTGTTGGGTGTAAACTAGTACAGTTGTCAGCGGCACTTGACAAGGAATTCGCTACCATTAGATTTGCGTGAGTCACCATCTTTAACTGGTTTTATTTAGAAAGGATTGAATACATATTTTTTTAGGTAAATTTTAGAGAGTGGGTCATTGTTTTTGTGAAATGACTTTAAGACGTGTTGTATATGGATTGTAAATAAATTTTTAACATTTTTTATTCCATGGTTGTGATATGTAAATTATTTCATTTTTTCCCCATTTTTACATTGTAAAGCGCCATGAGCTCAGGATATGAACGCTATATAAATAAAGTTATTATTATCATTATTATTATTATTATTATCATTATTGCTATTATCATTATTATTATCATCATCATTATCATTATTATTATCGTTATTATTATTATTATTATTATCATTATTATCATCATCATCACAGTTTGTGGTGTACTTTGTTTTGTTTGTCATGATGTCAACTAACATTCAGCTGTTTCAAAGGAAGGACATGTCTTGACAGCTTATGGTTTTTCCCAGGTGGTGTGCGCACTACGATCGCTAAGAATTATGGGCAGTATTCAGAATCTGATCATTTGTGTCAAGATGGCGTGGAGTGAACATCTCGACTGCAGAGTGAATATTCGTTAATTATGGCTCAGTCAATTCCAAGTGTGCTCACCCCCGGGCATTTGTCGGGCATTTGTCATCTTGTCGGAACCGGCGTTGGGGAATTTGTCACAAAGCCTCTGCCCGGGGGAGGGGCATTTGTCAAATCTTCTAGAAGTGGTTAACGTCGTTCCTTTTTCAATATTTCACTTAAAAATATGCTTATTTAGATAGCTTTAGATATTTCTATAAAGAACATTTTTGATAATTATGCTTTAAAGAGAGATGTAGTCCGGGATGGTTATCCACAGGCGACCCAGACGTAGTATGTGTCACTGAATGAATATATTAATATTCACATGGACAAATTGATGCGATGATTCGTCAAAACTCCCATGTACTAAAATAGTCCAAAAGTCAAAAACTAACAAAACAAAGCTAAGATACCTTTAACTTAACGTCTTAACGTATCCTTGTCTTTCCTGGCCGGTGAAAGTGGCATTTTGTTGAGTTTTGCAATTGTAGGTACTATCCACTGAAGAAGAATTAAAGGCTGGCTACAAAACAAACGGACCATCTCCACGCGCCTTCACGCGAAGCGCTCTAAATTCGAGAATAATCGACGAATCCGCTCCAAATTGCCATCGGCTAATCAGCAGGTAAAGTGCGCTCCGGTTCCTTGCTCGCTCGCTCCACAAAACCCATCGCAACTGCACAAGGATCGCTCGCTCATCAACAAACACTGTTGACCTTTACGCTTCGATATGACCGCAAACTACCAGGTTTAATACGCGACGTGAATATTCAAGCTTAGCGACCGCGTCCGCATGACAATGCAACACTTGCGATGGGAGGGATGGTACTATTGCTTCTAGGTCAATCAATCGGGAAAATAATATCGAAGCCCTCGTAATTTTCAAAAAGATCCAATTTGCCCCAGGATCACCGAACAGATAGGAATTTTATAGCGGAAATAAAAAAATAATAATAATAAGCGGCTGTGGAAAACGTAAACAAGAACATGTACCACATTTTCTCCATAAAAAGTGAAAACCAGGAAGTTTTCTGGAAGTTTCACGTTGCAGTCATGCAAATCAACGGCAAGGGAATGTACAAGAAAATGTGCTGCAATTAGACCTATTATTCACTCCCCGGGTTAGGCTATTTTTCGCAGCGAGTAAAAGGAACCCAGAAAATTTTTGGATTCAAAAATGTGATGAAAGAAGGAATCTGAAAAATTATCTCCTTCTTAAGACGTTAAATTGCATCTAAAATTTTCGGGAAAATAATTCTGAATTCCTCGTAATTTCGAAAAGACTCAAGTTCCCATATACATAGAATGGCCGAACACTGAGATACGAATTTGATAACGCCACTTAGAATGCATTTCTATAGAGCTAAAAGTACTTTATGAATAGCTAAAAAGTGTTTTCAATGTATTTGAGGAAACCGTCGTTGGGTGCCCCTGTCTCGTTGCCGTCTCCGCTCAGCATTACACGATTTTATGTTTAGTATGAGCAAACTAAAAATATTATCAAGAGCTTAGCTTTTAGCCTTCCTGACTAAATTTATGTATTAGCGCCGCTTAGAATGCATTTGAAAGTACTCTGGACAGCCTTAAATGTGTTTTCTATGCAGTTAGGGGGAAATCGTCGTTGGGTGCCCCTGAGTTTTGAAAATAATGATAATAAAAAAGATATCGCGCACATAAATTTTACTTTACCATATCTTCAGCTGTATCTTCTATTCAGCTGCATAGCCGACGCCAGATTTATCCTTTGTCCTGGGCGGAAAATCCTCGTCCTCCCTCACCAGTTTGGACAACATACTGTGGAATAAGACGTACTTCTGGAAAGAACTGTTTATTTAATTAATCTAAGCAAATAGGTCTAGTAGAGTCAAGAACCTATGCAAGCGGCTGGAAGAACAATGTGACAGCAGCTGTGACAGCGAACGTTAGAAGAATTCGAACTTGAAAACCAGGAGCAGGGCCGCCCTGTTGAAAACTTACGGACGGTCGCGTGATCGCCTTATGTTTTCTGGTCAAAACTAACGCAGCGGACCCTCGCTCAGTGTTGATTGACCTAGAAGCAATAGTACCATCCCTCCCATTGCAAGTGTTGCATTGTCGAGCGGACGCGGTCGCTAAGCTTGAATATTCACGTCGCGTATTAAACCTGGTAGTTTGCGGTCGTATCGAAGCGTAAAGGTCAACAGTGTTTGTTGATGCGAACGATTCTTGTGCAGTTGCGATGAGTTTTGTGGAGCGAGCGAGCAAGGAACCGGAGCACACGTTACCTGCTGATTAGCCGATGGCAATTTGGAGCGGATTCGTCGATTATTCTCGAATTCAGAGAGATGGTCCGTTTGTTTTGTAGCCAGCCTTTAATTCTCCTTTAGTGGATAGTACCTACAATTGCAAAACTCAACGAAATGCCACTTTATCCGGCCAGGAAAGACAAGGATACGTTCAGTTAAAGGTATCTTAGCTTTGTTTTGTTATTTTTTGACTTTTGGACTATTTTAGTTTATGGGAGTTTCGACGACTCATCGCAGCAATTTGTCCATGTGAATATTAATGTATTCATTCAGTGACACATAGTACGTCTGGGTGGCCTGTGGGTTATCAAAGTTGATAACCACCTTACGTCACAAGATGGCGGCCATATTAGAAATCGGCGATTTTCGTGCCCTGTTCGTCGTTTTCGTTTTTTGTTCGTCATTACTCGCCGTATGTATCCATAATTCCATTGGAAATGGGCGAAAAGACATTTCTCTTCACGTATGCCCAAGATGGCGAGCTGATGGAAGTAACATGTTGGGCCGAGAGGTTTCAGGGCGTTTGAATTCACACGTTTGAATGAGGTATGTTTTTCAGCTTTGCATTCAAGTTTAGGTTAGTAAATGAGTTTTGCCACAGTCCAAAAATCTATAGAGCTGATCTGTAATCTCTCTCCTTTCCATGCCATTGTTGTTTATCCCAATGGCAACTAAGAAAAAAAGTGCATGGGGTGGTCTTGGTCTGCATCTGACCGAGAAAAGTCGGCACAGAATGGGAGATGACAAAATGTGGAGCCCTACTCCATGGAGTACCCTGTGGAGTACCCAAAATGGAGTACCCCTAAAAATCATGTATTAGTCAAATAAAATACTTTATCAACATGGTGAACCATTTAGATGTACATACCTTTATTTATTTTGAGCTTGCCAGCTCCCCGATTGTCACAGTTTGATGCAGTCCATGAATTGACTGCCATCTTGAAATTTAACATTAAACTGCTGACCACCTCAAATGCCCAGCATCCTTGAGCATTTTCTTTTTCAAGAGGCCAAAAGGGCCAAATTTTTCACTGTAGTTTAGGGGACTTTGTTAAGCTTACAGCCGTACCTAGCTTTTTCTTTGTGTGTATTAATGATGAGGCATTCCTCATCTGTTGACACGATTAAACAACAAAAAATTCAGCTGAAAAGTTTTAAACTATACTTGATTAAATTTGACCTTAGGGAAAGTTCATTTAATATGACCATGGGGGGGATGACGATATTGAGGGGGGGCTCCAAAAATTTTTAGACACCCGAAGGGGGGGCTCTGAAAAATTGTTGCGCTAGGAGGGGGGGCTCCGAAAATTTGTATACTTCAAAACTAACACATGACATCATACAGATCTGATGGTTTTCAACTCGACAATTTAATGACCTGTGCAACTCAGCTATATCACGTGGTTTACAGATATAACAAATGTAGTCTCAGTAATTATTACACTCTTGTTCATCCTAAAAATGCTTTAGAAAATTGTATCACAACTGTATCTCAAGTTTGTCATAGTATAAACCATTGACGACAATAACGGTAAATATATTTAATACAGTCTAGCGATCTTTTTTCAGGGGAGCAAAGGAATTGAAGGAGGAGGGGGGGGCTCTGAAATTTTTTCGACTACCAAGGAGGGGGCTCCTAAAAAATTGAACCGCTAGCGAGGGGGGCTTCTAAAATTTCAAGCTTCGAGTTTCAATATCTTCATCCCCCCCCTTGTCATATTAAATGAACTTTCCCTTATTATAAATACGTTTTAAAAGTACCCACCCGAGCTTGATAAGCTTAAATTGTCCATGGTGCTTGACATCCTGGCCAAGCGGCCCTGCATAGGCCTTTCGTTTGAAGTGGTCAGCAGCTTAATGCTAAATTTCAAGAAGGGGGTCAATTCCAGGACTGCATCGAACTGTAACATTAATCAGAAGGCTGGCAAGCTCAAAATAAAGCCATGTACATCTAAACAATTCACTATGTTGATAAGTATTTTATTTTACCATTACATGATTTTTAGGGGTACTCCATTTTAGGTACTCCATAGGGTACTCCGTGGAGTAGGGCTCCCCGTTTTGTCATCTCCCGCACAGAATCGCTTTGTTCAATGTTTCAGTCACGAAAAGCACTGAAGGTAAGACCCGCGGTTCGCCGAAAATTTTGATCTCACAGTGAAATCAGTGCAACTAGTGCTAAGAGGTACTGATATGCATAACTTTGATAATAAATTATACTCCTAAAATAGTTGGAGCTTCTTCCAAATACCCGGCCACTTCTCGGAAATTTAAGAACATAGTATAAACACAATGCTTTCTTAGTTGTTATTCAGCAAGATGTTCAGTTGTTACAGCTGTAGGTATGATAAGAGTAGTTCGGGGGGTCATCTTTTCAATGACTTAGTTCTCTGTTGGCACCCTGTCTACATTTCCCTTCGTTTACCATCTGTATTTATCATACACATGAAGTAAATAAAGTTAATAGAGTATTTGATTTTTGTCTATTTATAGACAATATTGAGCACCTTTATTCAAGAAATACTGCAAAATTGCAAGTTTCTTTCCTGTTGGTATGAGTCATAGAATGTCTTAAAACTGGTTTAAAACTGAAAGTGGCATATTTGTTATTACAAAGCCTGATGCAGTCAACAACAATAGATTTTACAAGAATTGACTTCATCCTCAGTTGAGTATTCCTGAACAATAGGTAAGCATTGGTACCCAGACTCTTCCAAGAAAATGAGCGACATCACTGTTCTACGAAACATTAATAAACTGAGGTTAGTGATTAATATAATAGCATTTCACACCAGAACTGTTGCTTACAGAAAGTTGATGTGGTGAAAATTCTCAAGGAAAGCTAAAAGGTAAGCTGTTGTGGGTAGTTTTACCAAAACAATCTCGCTAATTTAACTGGATTCGTGGCTAAGCTACAAATCGTAGTTCCATTGTAAATGGTTAACCGGAGAAGAAGACCAGCCACGAGCTAAATATTACGCTAGCCTGTTTCTCAGTTTGTCTTAACAAATAACGACGCACAACCACCCTTTTATTTCTTAATTTTGCTCACCTTTTATACAAAGGAAACCTCTTTATTGATGGTTGATTTATAAACGTGTAAAGCGAAATTTTCGTTGAGTATCAAGAAGCTTCGTCATGCTTAATGAATATTTCATACTCAGTATCATGAACTGAACTATAAATTATCAGCCTAAGTAAACATCAGCAACTACACGGAAACCGTCATTTCAAAATATTTCTCCTTCGCTGGAAATTTCAACTTCAACAGTAAATAATTCAGCAAACTGAAGTTATCATCCAATTCCAACAGAAATTAAGAATGCTCTTTCCCGGAAGTATCCATGGTTGTTTGTTTTCCCGGAAAACTACCAGCAGTTTCACTTAATATAAACGTGAAACCTTTTCTTTCGAAAGGTATTCGTTTTCTTCAAACAATCATTTGATATGATATATAAAATTATGCGTGGTCGGAGATGTATTTTGTTGACTGTGTTAGTTTTCTTTTATTTTATCAGTTAACCTGCGAATACAGCCGTCTCTGTGAGGAGAGACCGCTGTATTCGCAGTCTACCACTTTTTCTGTTCATTTCAAACGCGACGATGATCAGATGCGGCGAAAAATTCGATTCAAGCTTGTACCTGTTTTCCTAACTATTTGCATATGATTTTAGTAGGCGATGGAAAATTTAAATTTGTTTGTCACGAATGGCACTGACGTGGCAAGCATGTGGGTGAATAAGTGAGGTGAAAGTGAAATTTTTCGTGGAAGGGGTTTTCCCATGCCGATCGAATGCAAATAGGATTATTGATTAACGAACCATTCCTTTTTGCGTATTCCAAACTTTTCGTAAGCACAGTTGTTTGGCGACAGGCGATGAAAGAAAGTCAAAAGTCAAAGAAAGTCCCAGGATCCATAGGGGACACAGTTGTGGTGAGGGAAAAGAATACGTTAATGGTCAACTGTTTTTCCTAATCGATGGTTGATCAATATTTGCTTATGAATTCGAAGTCAGTAAAAAAATATAGGTTTTAGCAATTTTTCTGTTTACACCTTAGATACTTGGATTTCCACGCACTCTAATTTCCTTGTGCTCCATACAAGTTCAAACGTGGCTCAGCAATATGTACCAGTTCATTACGCCAGCGTTTACTTCCCAACTTCCTCCTTCTTTACTAATTCTATAAATGCTTTTGACATTTTCAGTTTCTCATGTTACTTCAGTTTGTAGACGGTCACCCCGTAGTTTGTTAGATGCAGTTAGAAGATAGAAAGAAATCGATTAGGAAAGGAATCCAAGAAGCTTACACGATACGAGCTTAATAAAAGATGGAGGAGGTAAGCAATAGATCGTTGTTTCCTGCTGTCATCACTTTGCTTCATATTGAAATGAAAGTACTGGAATCAAGAACATTTGAAACATAATTATTTTCCTTATTTCCCGTTTAACCTTCCATCTTTGCTAAATATTAATCATTGCAACATAAAGGCAACGTCTGGGAAAACATAAAGCCTACTACAGCCGCCATTCTAGGTGCCTGCAGCCATAAACGATTCCCAGCAAAACCTACTCGTCCTCAGCGGCTGAAGAGATAGATGTGTTTCTCTTAATAGGTTAAAGCAAAAAAAACAAACAAACAAATAAACAATCTAGAAAAGGTTATAAAGGAGGAGGAAAAGAAAATGGATAAGACGGGAACCAGTATTTAAAAACTGCGCTATTGGGCAAGACTAATCTGATAAACTGCAGACTGCGGAGCCGTGGAACCGTGATGCGGAACCGGTGGAACCTACGAAACCTAAAGAATGACTGTTTTTGTTACAACTGCCTTTGGCTAACGTGATAAAATAATATGTTATAATTAATTTTTAAAATAACTAAGCTATTTCGAGCAATTTCTCGCCCGCTGATTGGTCGAGAGCTTTTGTGGAAAAGAGCACAGACCATGGAGAACTGTAGTCGATTTGTTAAGTAACGCTGATCGACTGGTCTGGTTCCGAAAGAGGAAGTCCTCTAATTAGTAACTTCCGGCTTGTTAGTAGTCGTTGGAAGGCAACGAGAGGCATAGATTTCAACACAGCAGGAGGACTCCGGATTTCAAGTGACGGGGATGATCGAAGGATTCACAAACACATTAACATTTTCTCCCCCTCCCAACTTTGCGCCACTGTCTTAATATATACCTCTCGTTGCCTTCCCACGTACTACCAAGTCGGAGGTCCATGTTTCGAGGACTTCCGGTTTGCAGCCAGAGCGCTCGATTGATGTTATAGACAGTGTTATATACTGTTCACAATCCCCCATTTTTCGCAAGATCGGCGAGAACGAGCACTACAGGCGGCGGTCTTGACCGAGTTTAGCTTTTAATAAACTACTTAAGTGGTTGGGGACGGTTTGGGAACTCCAGGCCTGCCCTCTCGGTCCACCTGAAACTAATTACAAAATGGCTTCCAGTGACGATGTGCTCTCGCGCGATCTCAACGATCCTACGGAACAATAGGGGACTGTAAACAGTCTATAAATTCTATAATTAATTGTAACATATTATTTTATCACGTTAGCCAAAGGCAGTCGTTATGAAAACAGCAGTTTCTTAAGGTTCCGAAGGTTCCGCAGGTTCCGTGGTTCCATCGTCTGCAGTTTACAGATTAACCGATTGAGGTAACCTCAAGAAGGTTTTTTGATCTTTCTCTAGCCTCCTACATCTCCTGTTTGTCGTCCTCAGTTTGACGCTAAGGGTTGCAAGCCTTTTCCGCTCACTACGATAGCACGAACTGGTGAATTTTACCCAACTAAAAATATCTGAAACTATGTGTTAAAATATTTAATAGGAATGGAGTGAACATTACAAAACAACGGAGGACGAAGATAAGGCCCTAGCCATAGCCTTGGAACAATCGCTTAAAGAATATGAAAACAGAGACAGCTACAACCAATCAGTGAGTGCATCCTTGATTTGCTTATAATAATAATAATAATAATAATAATAATAATAATAATAATAATAATAATAATAATAATAATAATAATAATTATTATTATTATTATTATTATTATTATTATATTATTATCCAGTAAGGTGTTCTTGGTAGGAATGAGTGTTTGATGGTTTTGTTCGTTTAATATCCCTTGAGGTAATGAAAATCCAAAGTCAAATTAAGGGAAGAGGCAAGAGTGGCTGGACTTGAAAACCGGAAAGCCATGTAGTGCAAAAGCACTGAGCAGTTCTGCCACTTGTAATGTGTAATTTTCTCTTTTCCAGTCTACATATTTTCTTTCCACCAGGAACACAGAGTGCAGCAAGATAGACAGAGTCGAGAAGCTGAACTATCGTCAGCAGAGTTCTCACCCATGACCACATGTATCAAGGAAAATCATCAGCGAACAAGTCCAGGTAGTGAGGATGTGCTTTTGGCGCGTCAGGTCTACAAAGGTGATAAAGCAATATTATTTAGTTGGATCAGCAATTTTCCACGCAATAAATATATATATAGATGCAGGTGATGTTCGCTTCTGAATCCAGGATAGTGCTCTACAATGAAGGAGATGTAATAGCAGTAGGTGGACTACTCAATGTGAGTACGTATGGAGTTTAATACAAAATTGGTTTCGTAGACCAACTGATGAGTGGACCAACTCTGTTAGTCTACGACGGTGGTCCACCTACTACGAATATAAGCATATAAATTCGACTATTTGTCATACCTTCATTCCTGCATAAACCCACAGCAGGAGGGCAGGAGTGCTAGCCCAGACTAGTCAGGCTTAAGCGTGGCCGGATCATCAGTTGGAAATGGCAGGCCGGGCCGCCATAAAACAGTGTCCTCAATTATTTTTTCGTGTTTAATGCAGTTAGCAATCTCTTTCCTGAATAAGTCACTTGTTTAATATATAGATTTAGCCAGGGCTAAAAGCGAAGCTCTCGATAATATTTATGCTTTGTTCAAACACAATATAAAATCATGTAATGCTAAGCGAAGGCATCGCCGGAGAACGGTGAAAAACGACAATAGGTCTAATTAGCAAAAAAGCAACTTTGCACGTGCAGCAAACTTTTTTGTACATTTCTTTGCTGTTGTTTTGCACGACTACAACGTGAAACTTCCAGAAACTTCTTAGTTACACGTTTTTTTCGTTCACTTTTTTTTTCACTGCCGCTCATTTTCACCTTGCATTGGTGGCCGCTAGCATTTCTCATTTTGTCACCGCCGTTACAAAATTTTCATGTTGTTCTTACAACAAAAAAAATGTCTCCTTTGTTTTTTTATCTCTCGCTCTAAATCTCTGTCGCCGTTTTTCTCGTTGAGCTTTGCTGGCCTACAGCCTACTTTCTCTGTTCTCTGTGTTTCTCTTGCTCTATATTCCAAATTTGTGGACATGACAAGTAATCTAAGCTTAATACTTTAGAAAACACGTATACAGAGACAATTTCCGCTTTCCATTTTCCTCTTCATTGACTCATTAGTTGTTTCTGCTTTACAAGACGAAGGTGGCTATGCGATTTCCCGTCAAAATAACCTCGAGTTGCATTTGGGTTGCCATACCTGTTGATTGAATTATTTTACATTGATATGCCTGTAGGCCTTTCCCGATTGCGCTCGTAAAATCCTAAAAAAGTGCTGGCAAAAATGGCTAAAAAGTGCTCAAAAAGTGCTCAAAATCTCAAAATAGTGCTCAAAAAGTGCTAAAAGTTGTGAACAGTTACCTCTAAGCTTTTCGTAAATATGTCAATTTTTACTGAAATAATTAACAATCTATTTTGCGTAGTGTTATTCGACAGGTTGTTACGAAAGGTTGATAGAATATAGAACAATAATATTTTTAAAAAACTAAAGCCGGTTACGAATTGTAAATAAATTACAGCAGTACTAACATGATGACACACGCATGATACATCAGCCAATCAGAAACTTCTGTTCTCACGCTCAGTGAGGAGAAGTCCTCGTGCCTTTCCATGACAACGATCTTTTATTCTTGACAACATCATTAGTTATTCAAATTTATGAGCGACACACAGTTTTTGCTTTAAAATGTTTTAGAAGACATATGTTTCTCGAAATTTGCTCGAAACTGTGAAACATTGCTCAAATGTTGCCCAAAGTGCGAAAAAGTGCTTAAGGGTGCTCAAAATGCAAAATAGTGCTCCAAACTCAAAAAAGTGCTCAAAAGGTGCTCAGCGCAATCGGGAAAGGCCTATATGCCTGTGGTGCGGACGGACGGTCTCTCGGGCGGGCGGTATACGGTCACGTGATTACCAAATTTCTTGGATGGGTAGATTACCACATTTTCTTACCCATGGTGTTCCGCTGCGCGCTTCGATTCGCGCGCGAGAGCTCCGCTAATATACTGCCAATGAGGATTTTGCGATTAACGTATTTCTTGTAATTTCTGTATAACATTGGCTCGTTCTTCCACTGTGCATGCATTGTATATCGAGATATTAAGCACTTGGAAAGTTCAGAGAGCACTCAAATAAAGTCGAAAGACGATCACCCATCTTCTGAAATTCACCGTAGAGTCGCCCAAATTTGCGGTTTCCCGCACGAGGGTTGTGACGTTGCGTGTAGCGCGGTTCGTTTGTTATCAAATTAGCACATTTGTCTATTTCTGTGCAGCCGCGTGGACCTGCACTTGGGGTCTCCTATCCCGATTATGGCTCCTGGCATTGTAAGATTTTGTCCGTCGAATTGAATGATCACCATAAAGGTTGTCTCGTTGGATGCTCGTCGCTAAATGGTTATTTTTCGATCAATGTTTCTTGGCTACCGTAACATTAATGTTTGAGCACCAATGCGGGCTTATGAAATAGTACAGTCGAATCCTCTTCACAACGGCCACCTTGGGGAGCGAAGAATGTGGCCACTGTGGCGGAGAAAAGGGCGTTATGGGAAGGTAGGGTGGGTTAAGGGGTAAAATATGACAATTCATATTTTACGAAGCACAACATGTTTATTGTGCTAACTTCATGCTGGCTGTATTCCATTAATGGTAATCCAGTCATTGGACGAAAAAATGGATTTGGACGAATTTGGTCCTTGCAAATAATTAGTATGTCGCAAAAATGTAAAAACTGGGGAGTAAATATGGGGAAAAGACGGTAAATGCCACATTTGCATACCAAAAATCAAGGCCGTATAAATAACTAGGCAACCATGACAGTTACCGTATTAGCCCCAGATCTCTGCTTTCACAATTTTGCGACATATTTGCAGGGAGCAAATTTCTGCTAATCAATCTTTTCGTCCAGTAAAGCATATAAATAAATATAGTATATAGAAATAAAATTCACAAAAAAACCTGAATAATCTTTTGTGTCAAAATGTGACAACACGAGAAAGGCTTGCAACATCCGCTATAAGCATCGTAGACAATTTATGCTTGCTGTACCAGTATAAATCGAACCAGAAGCATACTTCTGATGGAACACAATCAAAATACGATTGCCGCGATTAATCATCAACGCCCCATACGGATCAAATTTCAAGACCATTCTAGACTTTTTCATCAGTCGCTTAGGAAAAAACTGGCCTTTGTCGAAAGGCTATATTTTGGCAGTCGGGGGCACGCTTTAGTGGGCGTTGCCGTTTTTTGGAGGTTTAAACAAAACAAAAATGCGGATGAAATGTTCGCCGCGAGAAAACAGAAAGAAAGAAAGATAAAGTAGCCGCTGTAGCGAGGTAGCCGTTAGTGGAGCCGCGACTGTATTTTTGAGGTAAAAAATACCAACGGAGTCACCACTTTTTCATTAGCAGAAATAGAGACTGCATGTACAAGCACCGGCGATGAGCGGAAAGCAATTCCGCTTTGTCTCCCAAACAACTGCAAGTGGAATTCACAAGCCCATGAGTATAAGAAAACAGAAGAACAGCGCTCATCGCTGTATGTGGTCGAAGAAGCAATTGAGAAGCTCAGGGAAGTCAAGGGTACGTGACCGTTTCTTACCATATGATGGATTGCCGGCGTTTTTAATAAACCTGAATAAACCAAATGATTGACCGAAAGTGAGGTTATTACAGGGAAATCTCAGACCGAGGCCTTGATGTAATGACCGAACGGACGACACGAGGTTAATAAGTTATTTATTATATGGCTTTTTTTTAGCGCTATTAATATAAAACACCGGAAGTAATCGACCCTGCGATCAGTTAAAACCAATAGCTGGTTAGCACATAACTTTAAAAACACTTCATCTCAATAAGGTGTACACTTGAGCCCGCGGTATAGTCATGTGACATTGGTCAGGTGATAGACGTTCTGACAGCTATCAAGAGACCACAACATGGATGTCCACGATCAAGTTAAACACAGATTATATATGCCTTGGACACCTAACTACTAATGCTCCGTCATTACATTTTTTTTTTACTTCAGCAGCCAATCAGAGCGCGCACGCTATTGTAGCCATAAAAAAGACGGTTTTTATGCTCGCGCATTGGTCATAATGATATATTATTTGAAAAATAAAACAACACTTTTCAATACTTTCTTCGGGTTCCTGACAATAAAAACCGAAGGATCTTCATCACGCGGCTAAATAATCATTAATGGTGCGATGCATGGTTTGTGTAGGAATTCGTATGGCTTTTATGTTTCTTGTTTAAAAGCTTCTCACTCTTTTGTAGGTCCAGTATGCGTTGTGTCCATCGCCGGTCCATACAGAAAAGGAAAGTCGTACATTTTGAGCGAAGCTTTTGATCAGCCAAACGTTTTCCCTCTTGGACATGAAATGGTTGCAGAGACCATGGGAATATGGCTGTGGATTGTACCAGAGAAATACAAGGTAAGCAAAAAAGAAAAACATAGCTCGTAGGGTTTAGTTTCATCCAAGTGTTCTAAAGTTTATCGCTATTCAGGTCACTACATAATCAATATTTCTTACAAATTATTCCAGGATGTTACCTGTAATGGTTTTCTCTGTTAGACAGTAAATTGTATCGACGTATGGCTGGTGGAAAAATCCTTATTCTTCACTGTTTTACTTCCAGGATTCCAATGGCCAGGAATTCACGGTGGTGCTACTAGACTCAGAAGGGATCGACGCTGCTTCCAGTGATGGTTACGATGATAACCAAATATTCACTTTGACGGTACTGCTAGCTTCCGTGCTTATTTACAACTCACAAGGTGTCCCCACGAGACGTGATCTCGAAGGACTAGAGTATCCTTTACTAACCCTTTTTATCTTTATTCTTTGAGTTATTGCTTGTTTGTTTGTTTGTTTGCTTTGTTTGCACTGGTTGGTTGAAAAGGACGGAGATTAAAGGGGACTTATTTTTATTATTATTTTGAAGCGGTGGTGAGAAAATAGCAATATAAGAAATTAACTCATATGCATAATTTTCCTTAACACATACTAGTTTTATAACAAAGCTGTCTCAAAGAATCCAGGTTAGATCAAATCAAGGGGTTTATGTCAAACAAAAGGAAACAGAGATGTTTCACCGAACGTTTCCTTACTTCCTCTGGCTGCTGAGAGATGTAACGCAAGCTATTCCACGTGATTGCAAGGATTTGAAAGACTACTTCTTAAAAAAGGTTAGGCGGGCAAAATTGCAAGACCTTTGCATCAAGAAACGCAGTTGTTGTAAAGTGGTTGGAATTGTGTGTTAAGTACCAATCGAATGCATTGTGTCCCAGGAACATGGTTAAGTTTAACCCAGGATACGCCGAATTATAAGCAAGGCTGTAATGTGCAGAAAAATGTAACTGGAGCTTATAATATGAGTTAGGCCTTTACCCCGAGATTCTACCAATTCAATTATGATATCATACAGCATACGTACAGTTATAATCTGAACCGGGAACCTATAATGAAAAAGATCGATAAATTCATGACAAAAATTTAATCCTTGGTTTATAGCGTTGTGGAAGCTGTTTTCCAGGCTTTGTCATAAATTTAGCCCTCTGTTTCCGGTTTCCCTATCCTTGCGTGCGGCTGTCTCATTCCGGTTAGTTCAGTCTTTTTTCTCTTTTCGTAGGTTTTTAGAGACCAAGATTCTGCATCATTGTCATCATCTCGCCATCAGAGCCAGCAAGTAGCGGAGAGCATTTTGCGTTACTTTTCTGGTTTTGAAGCCTTCCACTTGCCTCCACCTACGGCTGAAGAAGACATAATGAGAACCCTTAACGAAAATAGGAGTCGAGTACGACCTCAATTCTTAACGAAACTGGAGGAATTTAAGACCCTGCTTAAGTCTACTCTGTTTCCAAAACGCACCTGCTTTGATGGACAGCTGGTGACCGGAGAAGGTAACAATTCTTTTTCTTCTTTTAGTATAGAGTGAAGGATCAACAAATAGAGTTATAAAGGCATAGTGGTTATATCAGTGGGATGAGATACGAACCAAAAAGTGTTTCCCCAGATTTTCTAAACGAAAAGGTGTTGCTGATTCTGACCTGTGTTATTTTAAAGATAAAGGCTCAATTTAAATAACTAGTAAACTGGAAGCTTTGGGTCGCACTCTTTTATCCGGAGCAATCGGTTGAATTTTGACAAAATTTGCATATTTCACAAGCATCTCAGGTCCTCATGTGGCGCCGAAAGAAAATTCGTTAAAAAAAAATTATAGAAGCGAATTTCTCCAATCTGGTTTCATATTTGTTATATACTTATTAAAAGAAGTCTACAGAAAAATTATGAGCGAAATCCATTTTGTGGGCAAAACTCGATATGAGGATCTTACAGAGACTGGCTCTTAAGTTCAAATTACAAAGAATGTCCATGGCAATTACATATGGTGGGGATAAAAAATAATTCACTACAAATAGTACCTAGCGAATGCAAAGCAAGCTGTGTATGCTTCACATGTTTCGAGTAAGTTAGTATCCATCGTAAGAATATGATTGCTCTAACCTAGAGTTCTTTGAGTTGATTTTTTTATATGGGTATTTTAGACTACGTTAAAACGTCCTTAAGCGTACAATAAGCTTTACAATGCGAGATGTTCAAATTCTTATTTGTGCACTGCTTTTACCTTATTAGGAAAGATTTGACATTGTGGTCAGTTGTTTTCCTCTGATCGTTTTACCTTGTAAGTAGTAAATAACTAGACATATAAAAAAAAACTAACTGAAGAGAAAAATTTCACTAAATAATGACAGGACTTTCTGCTTTGATCACTCTGTACGTGGAAGCCATTAACACTCCTGGTTCTGTTCCAAACGTGCAGTCCGCATGGGAGACGTTCGTGGAAACAAAATGTATCGACGCCAGAAATGTAGCTCTGGATATTTACAACACTCGTATGCGGGAGGTTTTGTCAAGTAAGCTCCCGTGCGACAATGATGAAATTCGCAAGGCACATAGCGATTCGCTAGAAGAGTGTCAACGACAGTTTATGGCCGATACCACTGGTGTATCCACTATAACAACTGAAAAGTATTTACGGTTGCTAAAGGTAAGGTTTTAATGAACCTTTTGATATCTTTTAGGAATGCGATTGGGTGGAGGAAATAAACGAAAAATAATCATTTATGATAATTATAATGATTTTGACAATAATAAAGATGATGATAAAAATGTTGGTAATGGCTATGATAATGATGATGACGGCGACGACGATGATGATGATGATACTTGAATAAAGGTACTTCCTAGTAACTATGCCAAGGTGCTTTTTCCAGTTACTAGATAAGAGCAATAACATCTACATTACAGTGTGTGTACATATCATGGTTGAATTTCATCTAAAATGTTGCGATTTTCCATCACATTTTCTTGCCTCTCAGGAATCAGTAGTTTTTTGTTAACGCTCTACTTAGAATTTCCTCTGATTTCATCTTCTCTTTTCATGCATTCTTTTATTCAGCAATCGTTGATCCAGAAGTTGACTGAATGGCAGACTGAGAATACCCGGTTGTCCAAAGAACTCTGTAATGATTTGTTGACTAAATTGAAACGACAACGCCTGGATCCAATCCTTCGTCAACTACAAGGGCATGGTGGATCGAATTTGTCTTTCGACGACATAATTGGAGTATACCATCGCATCAAAGACGACTATGAAGGACAAGCGGTTGGAGCAAAAGATGTGATCGCAGCAACTTTTTTTGATTTCCAACCCGTAAGTATTTCCTCACTGTTAAACGTACTTCATGCCGCATTTGACCTTGTTGTGGCTTGTTCTGGTGTAAGGTTAGCATTATCCCTTTTCCTTGTCCTTTTTTATTTTGTCTCATATTGTTTTTGTTATTGTTGTGCTAGTTTTTGTTTGTTTCATTTTTCCAGTTCGTAATGTCCTTGCTCATGCGCGTTTTGTCAGTTCTTTGGCGTGATTTTCATAGAATTCAGACCCGAAAAACCTCAAGTTTTCAAAACTCAAATGACATTAATTTTCAATAGGCAGCAGTGTTCAAAACGTTGGACACATTGTTAACTATTTTTTGTTTCTCCATTGCGGCTGCGACAGTGGGTAGAAAAGTTGCGTCCTTAAAGGGTTTAAGTCATTTTCATGAAAACCTAATGAAGGATTTTTCTGTCAAAAGAATGCTTTTGAATTGGACTGTCATTCTTGCTTACTCACGATTATATGACATATGATATATAGAATCAGACTAGTTTAGGAGCACGGCTTCCAAACAAGTCCGCATTGAAATAATAAAAAAAAACACAATTGAGAAAAAAAAATGATGATGATTGTAACAACTATCGTAGGAACTCGCCAGGGAAACAAAGCAGTACCTTGAAATATTGCGACAGATGAAAAACTTTGATGAAAAAGCAGCTCAAGAAATGAGAGCAAAAGCGTATCAAGAGCGAGAGAGAAAGAGACTTGCGGTAAGTCTACAGACTAGAGCTCTACTACCAAACGACTTTAAAAACTTCACAAGGATTACCTTGTGATTTTCACACTTGCCGTTATAGTTGTGGATCGTGAATTGCCCACAAAGTCGAATCAGACATTTTGGATGAAAAATTGCTACGCTACAGACACATTACAGTAAACCATATTTAAAAAAAGCGTGGATGGACTGCTCTCGAAGTTAGCGATGCAGGTTCGTCAAAGTTTAAAGGAATAGAAGGAATTGAAGTTTTTTTTGTTATATCCTTTCCGTTTCAACGGAGAAAGTGAATGTGCGCTTATTCTAGGACTGTAAGAGAGGGAAGTTGGGAGGAAGGGGGCGGGTAACGCATTTGGATAAGGCCACATGTTTCCCCCGAAATAATTATCCTCAAAAATTTATTACTAGATTAGAACAGACTGAGTATATCAAGAGGTGCATGCTACAAAATTGCCCTGGTCTTGCTAGCATCCTACAGTGACTACAAAGCGACAGTTTTCAATCATATTCGAATTACGTTCATTTTCCATCGCAATCTAACTTTATGACATCAATGCACAGAAATATGATGTGTTAAAATAATAAGGTAAACTAATAAGAATTACTGAATGATAATTAGACAATTAACCTTGATTTATTACCGTGATTACATTAGGAACAACAGCTGCGACTTCAGCAAGAAAATCAAGATCACAAAAAAGAGGTATCATATATACTGACTATTTCTTTCTTTCTTTTTTATTGTGGAAGGTTTGAACCCAGGAGTCATTTCAAAACTAGGTTGAATTGATCATCCGGGTGAACGTAGTCCTGAATAGGACTGTTCTTTTCGACAGTGACTGACGTTTTTGACAGTGACTGTCATTTAAGCAGTGATGTTGTTAGCTATGAAGACTCGTAATCAGTAATTGGTGCGTTTCGATCCGTCTATTGTCACAGTGAAACAGTCGTCTATTGTTAGTCAAATTGTCAGTCCTCCAGACGTTCTGTCGTAGTTAGTTTTGCTTGATCTCGTCAGTAAGTCGTTTGTACGGTGCTGGTAATCGTGTTGGCTACTATTCAGTGGCGTTTTTTCTAAGTTAGTAAACCAGCTTTCTAAAGTAAGACGTTGATAGTAATGTGTAGAATACATTATACATGTCGCAGAGTCCCATTCAATTAGATGTTTCGTCTGTAAATGGTGTTCAGCGATGTGATTGTTGACGTCACCATTCCTCGTCGCTCGTTTGTGTTCGGTCAGTCGCGTGCTAAGGTTTCTGCCGGTTTCACCAATTTACGAAGCCTGGCAGTGGCAGCATTTGATCTTGTATACTGCTCTTTGTCTGTCCTCCGGTTTGTCCTTGTCCTTGGCATAAGTAAGCAGTCGTCGTAAAGTGGTTATCAGTTTGTGTGCAACACGTACACTGTAAGGTTGTAATCTACGTGCGATATTTTCAGAGGTGCCTCTGATGTACGGTACAGTCGCTGTCGTAACAGGGCCAGAGTTGACGTTGGTCTGAGTGTTGGAATCAGTGTTACTGTGTGTGTTCCGTCTAACAAAGTCCGTGTTGTAATTGTTCTTAATAAGAACGTTGTTATGATAATCAGTTTCGTCTTGTAGGCTGTCGGGTGAGTCACACACTGGTTGCACTAGTCTCGTGAAAGTCCGGATTGTAGTAGCCACAAAGGCAAACCGGAGGCCAGACAGAGATCAGTATACAAGATCAAATGCTGCCACTGCCAGGCTTCGTAAATTGGTGAAACCGGCAGAAACCTTAGCACGCGACTGACCGAACATAAACGAGCGACGAGGAATGGTGACGTCAACATTCACATTGCTGAACACCATTTACAGACGAAACATCTAATTGACTGGGACTCTGCGACATGTATAACGTATTCTACAGACTACTATCAATTACTTACTTTAGAAAGCTGGTTTACTAACTTAGAACAAACGCCACTGAATAGTAGCCAAAATGATTACCATCACCGCACAAACGACTTATTGACGAGATCAAGCAAAACTAACTACGAGAGAACGTCTGGAGAACTGAAAATTTGACTAACAATAGACGACTGTTTAACCGTGACAATAGACGGATCGAAACGCACCAATTACTGATTACGAGTCTTCATAGCTAATAATGACAGACGACCAATAACATCGCTACATAATTGACCAATCAGATCAATAACCAGAGTATAATACCATCAACTGATGGGATACAACTCACTTTGACTCTGAAGATGATTACTGCACAGGTTGTCGAAATGTCAGTCACTGTCGTCAGCATTAGCCGTATTCAGGACTACGTTTACCAGGACGATTAGCCTCAATCTAGTTTTCTTTTTTATTGTTATCTAATGAACGATTTGTACTTTTGCACTATTTGCTTTATGAACAGACAGGCCACAGGAAAGATTAGACCTTGACCTGGGGTATGCCAATACAAACGTGTGTCCGATACCTTGCGCAAGTTAAGCTTGGCAGGCTTGAAACCCAGTCATAACCTTTTGGTTATGGACCTCTGAAACGACGTGTTTGTTTCATTTTGATTTTTCCATTGGACAGTGGTTCTAGTGGGGTGGAAAAAGGCTTTCCCGTCTTGCACTCTCCTATGTGCACCTGTTGTTGTTTCTTCTCTCGCGGTTTTTCTGACTGGACTAACTCAGAAAAAAAGAGGGACTGCTTCGATCGTCGCATGCCATGCGACAATCGAAGCAAGTCCCTCTTTTCACATCCCCTGATACTCACCACTCACAGCCTAAAAAATTAAAAGTTCAAAAATACTTTTACACAATAATAAGATAGGGTATAAATTTTCTTGCAAGAAGGAAGTTTAATTGAGTTAGCGTTTGAAACGAGATTGGAGTGGTTAGTGTATAAATGGCGACAGCTGTTAGCCTGATTATGATTGCCTGTCTTCACATCTAATGACCTTCAACAGTTTCGTTTTTTTCTTTTCTTTTACTTTTCTTGAAGATGGAAATGTTGATCACCAGGCTGGAGAAAGAGAGGGTACAATATCGGCAGCAGATGCACAGTGAGCTGGAAGCACAGCGAGTTCAAATGCAAAATATGATGGCAGCAAATATGAAACAAGCCGAGCAAGAAAGAGAGGCCTTCATCAAGGACAACCAAGCCTTAGAGGAGCGCTTTCTGGAAGTGCAAAGATCGAACGAAGAAAACATGAAACTGATAAGAAATATGACCGCTTTGATTGCAAGGCAATATAAAGAGAAGGAGGTTCTTAGAGAAAATGCCATCTCCAAGGAACTGCCCAAGGATAAAATGGAAGCCTTGTTAAACGAAATGAGTGAAAGACACACAGATGAGGTCAGGGGATTGCTTAAAGAAACAGATGACCAGTTTGAGGGAGCGGAGAAGCTGAAGCAAGAAACCGGTGATGAAGGGGATGAAAATACATGCCACAAAAATTTGGATGAAGTGCCCGAGATGATTAAATTGAGATCAGAGGCTGTGGAAGATGTACAGAAAAAGATAACCGAGACTCACGAGGAACAAGAAAAAGTTGAAACATCAAGTTACATAAAGACGGGATTGCAAGCTGTCGCAGTAGTAGCACCAGCATTTGGTAAAGTTGTTGCTGCAGCTAGACCCGAATTAGCACCCGTGGCTGAAGTAGCAGGTACCGCAATTAGGGACTGCGCTCAAGGATTGTCAGAAGTATGCAGCATCATGTGAATTAACGAACCACATTCAACTAAGTAGTGGCCTATTAGGGGTGGCGCATGGTTTGCCCAAGGGTCTTACCGTCTTGTTTTTTAGATTCTTCTTTCTCTGCCATCCTTATGATGACAGCGAATTAAATGTTTATCGTCGTTGACGTCCGATGTAGATTTGAATTTAATGCTCACGACTTGACTAGATCACTCCTGTTTTTTGAAGGGACAGAAGGTGTTCACGCAGGAGCTGTTCAAGAGATTTTTTCCTTATCGTTTTTGATGCATGAATCTAGAACAAAAAAGATAATTAAATAAATAAATGAATAAATAAATAAGACACTATATGCTTACCTTTAACGTTTTAAAATAAACCTGAATATAAGGCTTCTAAGAAGGCTTTATAAATTTGACAATTTTACACCTAGAAGAATGTCAGACCGCAACTGACAACATAACATTTGCCATAAAATATCTTCCCATGATATCTAGGATGATGACGTCATCAATCAAGCGACTATTGCCAAACAAGCTTTTTTGTTGCTGCTACAAGATATCATTATCGAGTTAATGAGCATGAGAGAAAAAGTCGGGCGACTAGGCCGAGAACTATAGAGAGTCGACGTTTTATCACATGACAGCTAAAAATCTGCAGGGAAATAATGTTCTGTGTGATAATTCTTTAACGACCGTGATCATTCACGTTACCAGAGTGTTCTGATTATTTTAGTTCGTTTTCAAGTACATTTTCTGCGTCATAAATTAGCAAGTTTTTGTCTAGAGATCTTTACACTGCATTGCCTCTGAGTAATTATAGCTCCATTTTAAAAGCAGCAGCAAACGAAAACTGAGGCAGAAGTTTAGAAATTGCATAATTAATTGACCGATATTGCAAGTTTAAATCGAAAAGGAGACTTACACTTGAGAGTTTTGTAGAATCCTTTTTCAACAGAACAGTTTGTTTGCCGAAATAAATGTTCAACTTTTGTTAATAAAGGAAAACTTTAAAAAAGCCGAAACGATCTGTTTTGCGGCTTAATATCTCCGGATTCCAAGTGACGGGGATGATTGAATTGGGGCAAAAATCAAAACCCAAAAAAATCCCTAGGACCTTCATTTATACCTCAAAAAATCCATGGACCAAAAATTAATCCACAACAGGAGCCTATGGGTCAAGGGCTTCTGTCCCCAAAACATCCCATGCAGAATTGCCGAGCCTTAAAACTTATCAAGCATTAAATGAAAGAACACAACACATAAAAACAACAGAAAGAAAAGTCGCATAACTACGCAGGCGGGATACGCTGGCACTGAATGCTCTCTCAACGGCGCCTCCCTTGCTACCACGAATGTTTTTTTTAATACCGCCCCCCCCCCCCTCCAAAAAAAAAAAAAATTCTCTTTACTTTAAAAAAAAAGCCACCAAAAAACTCCCGGAATCAAAAATTTCAAACCCCAAAATATTCTTCGATCATCACTTGAAATCCGGAGTACTCGTTGAATTTGTATTGAATTTGTATTGCTGCGAAGTTACAACACCAAAAGAGCCATAAATATTTCTGAATCAACCCGAGGTCTAGTATTCTGATCTTCAGTTTTGACCTTAAAATGGCGATTTATTACAGTTCAAGTGCTAGTGTTACCTTGTACATGAAAGTAAACACTGAATAACAATTCTCCCCCTGTCTTGTTTATGTTTGAATGAACGAGGTTGAAATTCACAGAGAGATATTTGTGGATCAAATCACTTAGACTTTCCGCGTCTCCTTCGTGAACTGCAAAACAGTAATTCTCCGAAAAACGAACATTCAGTAAAAATTTCCTTGAAGAAATGGAATCTCTTTTTCCTTTACTTTGTCCTTAGAGGAATCCATAATTGTCGCCTGAAAGATCTTGAAAACCTTAATCTCACTTGTCTGGTTTTCCCGCCAGATTGCGAAAATTTGACATAAGTAAATAAGGTCATAAGTCGACCGGAATGGTCCCGACAGGAAGATCGATCAACCAGAACTCTCTCTTAATTTTGCCAAACTACCGCTGACCCGTTAATGGAACACCGAAAACTCACCCTCCCTCTACGCCCGTGGAAAATTGTCTCCCCTTTAGATGCGGTAAATGGTCTCCTGACCGGTACGGTTTCACCTGGAGAGATATATAGCGCTTCGCTTCACATAAGCCTTTCTGTTGACATGAACCTTGAACTTGAACTTCTGTGAGGAACCGCGTTCGCAGACGATACCCGAGACAGGATCAACGTGGTTGTCCTGTGGTAGTTTGTTATACACAGACACAGGACGTTTCATTAACAGTACTTTGGGGGCGACACCTTTGGTTTGAGGGGTGGAGCGATTATTTCTGAGAACCATTTCTCCACCTCGCCAGTAGCCCTAGGCCATAATTTGGTGACTTTGCGATGCTTTAAAACAAGCGCACGAGCAAACTTACCATTTCTTATCCCCAGTAAGGAGGACCTTTGTCTGATCGTACGATTCGGGGAGACCCAAATGTGGCAATAGCTGGTCTAACTTGTGAATCACAGCAGGGACGGTTGTCGACGGCACTGCTTCTACGAACGAGAACCTTAAATAATTGTCAACCAGGAAAAACGATACGATCATGGCAAAAATTTAATCCTTGAGCTTCCTTGGGTTATAGTGTTGATCGAGCTTTCAGTAAGCGGACTCTTAATAGGATTCGTTCTGTTTTCCACGCTTTGTCATAAATTTAGCCCTCTGTTCCCGTTCTCCCTATCGGCTGTTGGTGGCTTTCTAATTGTTAGTGTAGCCTTCACTTTTTCCCTTTTCGTAGGTTCTTAGAGACCAAGATTCCACACCATTGTCATCATCTCGTCATCGCAGTCAGCAAGTAGCAGAGAGCATTCTGCGTTACTTTTCTGGTATAGAAGGCTTCCACCTACGGCTGAAGAGGACATGATGAGAACCCTTAACGAAAATAGGAGTCAAGTTCGACCTCAATTCTTAACTAAACTGGAGGAATTTAAGACGCTGCTTAAGTCTACTCATCTTCCAAAACACAGCTGCTTTGATGGACAGCTGGCGACTGGAGAAGGTAACACCCTTTTAGTATATATGCGTGGAGTGAAAGATCAACAAATAGAGTTCTAGAAGCATAGTGGTTATATCACGGTGGGATGGGATACTACCCAAAAAGTGCTTTTGGTTTTTAATATATAACACTTATTCACCGAAGTGGAAGTGGCTGGTGGTGGATATATTTGCCGAGGCCACGAAATAGTATATACTAAAACAGTGAGATAATGGAGCAAAAAATGATGACTTTTAATTTTGGCGCGCAATGACCGAACGGCCGCTGTCTTCGCTTTTTCTTGCCGACAAAGAAAACTTTTGAAGGCATTTTTTTAGCTCTTGCGGGGAAATTTCTTCAAATGGAGTTGTGAATTATTTTTGTATGTAAAATCATTCTGTAAAAAAGATTATTAAATTTAGTTTTAAGCTTATTTATGAACAAGTCAACTAAATAAAGTAACACAAGACTTAAGCTTGATTTGCATTTGTAAACAAAAAACTTTTTCACTGGCTTAATTGATAAATTCAAGTAAAAAAGACAAAGCTTTACCTGTTAAAACTTCTAAACCGAACTTCGTCACCTTCTTCCTGTATTTCGAGAACAGCTTGCTTGATTAGTTGTGGAATTTCTTTGTTTCTTACGGCAGCAAACCGGGAAGGCATTTTGCTCGCAACTTACGTGAGTTTGGCGTCGCTTGCTCGGAGGAACTGGAGGTAAATCAGTGAGTAGAGCAGGATATTCGCTGATTGAGTAGCCAATCAGAGCGCGCGAAAAACACTATCCACTGTTTTAGTATATACTTAATATAAATCATATTAAATAACGTCGCGTTATTCTAACGTGTGATACCCTGGTGGGCTATTATCTCAATTGATTTTTAGTCATTTTAATGTCAACTAATTAACAGGATCAGATACAAATTACAAAGAATGGTCATGAATGTCCATGGCAATTCCATATTATAGTGGGGATAAAAAAAATTAATACATAATACGTGGTGAATACAAAGTAAACTGTGAATGATTGAAATTTTTCGAGTAAGTTAGTATCCATCGTTAGAATATGATTGCTCTAAACTGTAGTTCTTTGAGTTGATTTTTGATCAGGGTATTTTAGGCTATTATAAACTATACCGGATACTGGTCTTGATGGGTAACTTCAGAGCGGTAAAAAAGTCTCAGTAGATGTATCGGAGCAAAGCTAAAGCCACGTTGATCTTAAAGAAGTCGTTAGTCCTATAGATCAACACGTATCGGATAGTTTTCTGTGCCAGTTCGTTTTTTGGCAATGTGAACAGCTGTTCATACCAGGCCATGGACATGATAACAGGGATACACATAAGCTCTCTGTTGCGGTGTAGAATACCCTTAACAGTGTGAGATGTTCAAATTGTGATTTGTGCGTGTTATTAGGAAAGATTTGAAACTGTGGTAAGTTGTTTTCCTGTGATCGTTTCATATAAGCAGTAAATAGCTAAACATAGTAAAAAGATAACTGACGAGAGAAATTTCGCTAAATTATGACAGGACCTGCTGCTTTGATCACTCTGTACGTGGAAGCCATTAACACTCCTGGTACTCTTCCAAACGTGCAGTCCGCATGGGAAACGTTCGTGGAAGCAAAATGTATTGACGCCAGAAATGTAGCTCTGAATATTTTGTATGCGAGAGTTTTTGTCCAGTAAGCTCCCGTGTGAAAATGTGAAATTCGCAAGGTGAATAATGATTCGTTAGAAGAATGTCAACGACAGGTTATGGCCGAAACCACTGGCATGTCCACAATAAGAACTTAAAAGTGTTTACGGTTATTAATGGTAAAGTTTTAATGTACTCTTTGATATCATTAAGGAATGGGTGGAAGAAATAACGTGAGAAAAAAAAAAACAATAAAATATAGATAATGATAATGACAATAATACTGATGATAAAAACTTTGGTAATGATAATGATGATGATGAGGATAACGATGATGATGATGATAATGAGTCAATAATAAAGTTGCTTGAATAATAAAGATGCTTGTCCCGATTACTGGATAAGAGCAATAACATCAGGGGTACATTATGTACGTATCTGTGTTGAATTTCATCCAAATGTCGCGAGTTTTCCCCACATTTACTTGCCTTTCAGGAGGTAGCTTGTGTGTTAACCCTCTGCGTAGAATTTCGTCTGAGTTCTTCTTCTTTCTTGATGGATTCTTTTATTCAGCAATCGTCGATCCAGAAATTGACTGAATGGCAGACTGAGAATACCCGGTTGACCCGCCAAAAGAACTCTGTAATGATTTATTGTCTAATTATAAATTGAAACGACCACCCCTGGATCCAATCCTTCATCAACTACAAGGGAGTGGTGGATCGAATTTGCCATTCGACAACATAATTGGAGTATACCAACGCATCAAAGACGACTATGAAGGACAAGCGGTTGGAGCAAAAGATGTGATCGCAGGAGCTTTTTTTGATTTCCAACCCGTAAGTATTTCCTTCCTGTTAAACGTACTTCATGCTGCATTTGACCTTGTTGTGGCTTGTTCTGTTGTACGGTTAGCTTTATCGCTTTCCCTTGTCTGGATTTATTTTGTCTTATTTTGTTGTTGTTATTGTTGTAAGTTTGTTCCCGTTTTTTCCAGTTCTTTATGCCCTCGCTTATGTTCGTTTCTCAGTTCTTTGGTGTGATTTCCATTCAGACCTGAAAAACCACCCGTTTCTAGCCAAATGACATTAATTTTCAGCACAGGTAGCCCAAGCTCGAAATATGAGCATCGGCGAACATCGGCATTGGTAATTGTTGCGTAACATTCGAAATATAAGGATTTGTATGGGGGCAAAAAGAAAAACAACAACAACAACAACTATTGTTTCTGTAACCTACAAAAATGAAAGGAGTTCAATTAAAAAAGGTTACCTTACTTCAAATGTGTGTTACGTCTGTCCTGTGTGGTCCACGGGTCGATTTATGGCCGTTTTATGGGTTTTTATGTAAACGGTTTTCTCTCTGTAGAGCGAAAACCGTGTTAAACGGTAGGGAGAATAGTTTTTTCCCATACTTTGGAACGTTAAGCGACAATGCCGATGTTCGCCGATGCTCATATTTCGAGCTTGGGCTACTTGTGTTTTCGGAGGGCAGTAGTGTTCAAAACTTCGGACACATTGTTAACTGTATTGTTTGTTCCTCCCTTGCGGCCGCGAGAGTGGGTAGAAAAGTTCCGTCCTTAAAGGGTTTAAGTCATTCTCCTGAAAACTTAGTAAAGGATTTTTTTTTCAAAAGAGTGAGTTTGAATTCGACTGTCATTCTTGCTTACTCACGACTATATGACATTAAAATATATAGAAGAAGACTAGCGTAGAAGCCATTGAATCAATAAAACACAATTGAGAAAAAAAAATGATTGTCCAATTGTAGGAAACAAAGCAGTACCTTGAAATATTACGGCACATGAAAAACTTCCAAGTGATGAAAAAGCAGCACAAAAAATGAGAGTGAAAGCGTATCAAGAGCGACAGAGAAAGAGAGTTGAGGTAAGTCTACAGACTAGAGGTTTACTACTCTGTGATGAAGCTTGCATGAAGAGTAAAAAAAAATGTGAATCAACCAGACGGCTTTTAAAAAAACTTCAAAAAGATTACCTGCTGGTTTTCACACTTGCCGTTATAGTTCTGGATTGTAAGTAGCCCACAAAGTCGAATCAGACATTTTGGATGAAAAATTGCTACACTAGGACACGTCAAGTTACAGCAAACTATATTTAAAAAAGCATGGATAGACTGCTCTCGATATTATCGATGCAGGTTCGTCAAAGTTAAAAGGAATAGAAGGAATTTTCTCTTGTTACATCCTTTCCTCCTTAACTGGGAAACTCGTGCACGTGAGGAACAAGGTGGGCTTATTCTTGGACTGTGGGAGAGGGAAGTGGGGAGGGCAAGGGGTTGTAACTCAGTTGGTAAATAAAGGTAAAAAATTTGGATAAGTCCGCATGTTTTCCCCGAAATAATCATCCTCAAAAATTTAGTACTAGATTAGAACAAACTGTTTATAACAAGAAGTACATGCTACACAATCACCTTGGTATTGTTAGCATCCTACAACAACAACAAAGTGACAGTTTTCATATTCGAATTACGTTCATTTTTCGTCGCAATCTAGTGTTATAACATTGCCTAGAAATATGATGTGTAAAAATAATCGAGAATTACTGATAGATAACCTTGATTTATCACCGTGATTACTTTAGGAAAAGCAGCTGCAACTTCATCAAGAAAATCAAGAACAAAAAAACGAGGTAGCAAATACACTGTCTATTTGGTTTTTCTTTTTTGTTGTTGTTGTTTCTATCCAATAAACGATTTGTATCTTGTACCATTTGCTGTTTGAACAGCCGGACAGGGCACAGACAAGGTCGGACGAAATTTTTAAAACGTTCAAAAATACTTTTGTCCAAAAAACACAAGATAGAGCATGAATTTTCTTGCAAGAAGGATGTTTAATTGAGGTATTATTTGAAAAGATACTGGAGTGGTTAGTGTAATGACGAAAGCCGTTAGCCTGATCATTGTAGGCTGTTTTCACATCTAATGGCCTTCAACCGTTTATTATTTTTTCCTTTTATTTTTCTTGAAGATGGAAATATTGATCACCAGGCTAGAGAAAGAGGGGGTGCAATATCGGCAGCAGATGTACAGTGAGCTGGAAGCACAGCGAGTTCAAATGCAAAATATGATGGTAGCAAAATATGAAGCAGGCCGAGCAGGAAGGAGAGGCCTTCATAAAAGATAACCAAACCTTAGAGGAGCGCTTTCTGGAAGTGCAAAGATCAAACGAAGAAAACATGAAACTGATAAGAAATATGACCCGTTTGATGCATCATGAGCAACATAAAGAGAAAGAGCTTCTTAGAGAAAATTCCAAGGAATTGCCCAGAGATAAAATGGAAGCCTTGTTAAACGAAATGAGTGAAAGACACACAGATGAGGAGAGGGCATTGCTTCAAGAGATAGATGACGAGTTTGAAGGAGCCAAGACGTTGAGGCAAGAAACCGGTGATGAAGGGGGTGAAAATTCATGCCACAAAAATTTGGATCAAGTACCAGAGATGATTGAATTGAGATCGGAAGCTGTGGGAATTGTACAGAAAAAGATAACCGAGACTCACCAGGAATAAGAAAAGGTTGAGATATCAAGTTACATAAAGAAATGGTTTTAAGTTATTGCGCGAACAGCAGTACCAATTGGTCAATTTGTTTTTAATGTTCAACCAGAAACAGTGCCATTCGTTGGGCCAGCAAGTGCTGCTATTGGTAGCACCGCTGACGCATTCTCAGATGTTTGCAGAGTCATGTGAAGTTGAGAAAGCCAAGGAACGTGTTACCTATGTCATCGCTGAGAAAACCAACAAAAAATTAGTCAAACCAACTGAGCAAGTGACACTTATACAATAACCGCTTTAAGGAAGTGCAAAAGTCTTAATGCAGAGTGATTTTTGATGTTTAATTTCGTTGATGTTCGATATTAGCCTCAAGATTTAATACTTTAAGATTTTTCGTGTTATCTTATCATAATTGGGGACAAACGTCTAGGAGAGCTTTTTTTATCCTTTTTTTTTGCGCAATGCCTTAAAAAATAAATCAAAGCAAAGCAAAACCATATTTTAACTATTATGTTAAATAATAAAGCTTAATTTTCACTTTTTTTTCTAAGTTAAGGACATTGGATATGATATTTTATGCGGTAGTTCTAAGATCAAAATAACTTTTACGCGCACTGGCTGTTCGAAAAAATCCTTTATGTGGAGAGATATCTATGAGCTTTCTTCCCGAACAGGTAGCTTGTATGCTGAATACTTACAGAGCTTAAAAATGCGATTTGATTTCAACAAAGAGGTTTTCAATGCAATTTGAAAGTGATTACCGTTCTGAAACTAGCCGAAGATTCGCGAAAGTTACGGTAGTAACCAAAAAAGGGTGAATAAATCAAAAAAGGTCAGTCTGTTGACTGCGTGACAACCAGCTAAAGCGTAATACTTTTTTGAAAATCCCGGATGTTTAACTATTATCTGAAATATAACGCGCACCTTTAAGCGGTTCCCTTGGTATCTTGTCACTATTTGTAGCTTTTGCTCTCAAAGACATGATTGAAACTTGCGCTCAGTTTTAACCCCATTCATATCAGTAGCTATATTCGCTATTGAGCTATCGTTTACAAGGATCGAGGCTGCTAACCTACCTTGCATCATAAACAGAAGTAAGTGTCATCTATTATTGTCTACAATACTTCGGAAATTACACTTTCCTTACCCAAATATTAAATCTACCTTCAGCTAATCTCTCTGGCTTCAAAGAGTCAAAAAATTGGTGTTTTCTTAAGCTGAGCACCAAAACAAATTATTTAAAGGAGTAAAGCTAGTCGCTTAGATGGCATTTATTAATTAACGATTGGTTTTAGGAATGTAAACGTAGATGAAATGTGATGAATGGTTGCAAAGTTCATGCCGTTTTGACAATATCGTTTGGCATAGTTCCTTTGCTTTAAAGAACTGATTACAGGGACAATATTTTTACTCTCTTAAGTAGTAGGTAGATATCCCGAATTGGACATCATTAACGAATGTATTGCAGCATACATGCCCCCGCTTACTTCCGCCTTTGTATGAAATGAAAAACAACAGCAGGCCGCATGCATGTCACTAGTAAGTATATATATTTATGTTGTAGTCGACCGTACTGGAGAGGCCCTTTAAAGTTTTCCTAGCGGAATAAAGATAGTGATAAAACCTTGAGCGACTTGTTGGATGCAGAAGGTTGGAACTGCCTCATTTTAAAAGCAGTGTTGAATCATGCGGAATTACAATGCATGAATGAAATCAACTATTTATCCACTAAACACCATCCAAAAATTGCTGTCGTTTTTGCCTGCAATATTACAAAGGAGCAGCATGTCCCCGACCTTATTAGATGTTTGCAAGTGAGATCAACGAGAGCGACGGTACTTAAGAGAGATCTGCGTGTTGGAGAGTATACAGAGAAGGGCATCTAGATTAGCACTTAATCAACACAAAGGAGAAATGGCTTATGACGATCGTTGTTGAAATGACGGTCGCTACCTGACTGTAGAAATTATTTATTTTTAATTGAGTGCTACAAGTTCGTCTTTGGATACTATCATTTGAATCTTTATGATATCTTCGAATTCCAAAAATTTGGGTCAACAAGGGCAAATCACCCCTTCAAATTGTATGTTAAAAGCGCACGGATCGATTGCTACAAAATAATAGTCTTTTTTATTAGCATAGTTTCGAAATGGAACGATTTACCGAGACATAGTGGAGGCTGAAAGCCTTCATCATATTAAACAAAAACTTCATCATTATCTATTTAATAAATTTGAAACTAAAACCGTGCTTTAATTAAGGCCTCGATTTTTGAATACTTGTATTGTATTTGATTTTTTATTTTGCGTTTTCTATTTCTGTTTGGGAGTTCTAATGTTGGGCTAACCTCTCAACTCCCTTTTCATGTCTTTTAACTACGTTATTTTCCTGTAAATGAGCTTGTTTGTGTGTGTATGTCTGTGTGTATTTCATGTGTATGTATGTGTGTATTTATGTATGTATGTATGTATACTATGGACAGTTAGTTTGTTTCGTCGAAGACAGATCATCCTGCAATATGTCGGCCTCTTTGTAACAGATCAGGGCGTCGTGGAACAGATATCTCGTGGACGCAACACCGACGGCAAGGTTTGCCTTTTGTTCATTTCCAGTTTAATAATTCTGCCCCTAAACGAAAAATTTCGAAATTCTCGAGGTTTTAAATGGCACAGACGTTCCTTTGAATTTAGACACCCTTGGAGATATTAGCATATTTGGGTCAATGATACAAATTTGATTAACTTAACCCTCGGACGTAAACGCAAATTCATACCGCCACCGTGGTACCAGGGGGGTTGTGGTGGGGGGTGGATGGAAGCCCTCCCCGGGGTTTTTGATATGTTGAAGTATTTTGAAACGATTTTACCCCTAGTGGAAAGCCTTTCACCTTCTTTACAAGATGTGGTATATTTTAGGGGTGGTGGCGCTGCTGGAGGCCTGTAACGTCATCAACAATGGCCGCCATCTTGGCTGCCATCTTGAGTTTTAGCAGGAATTAGAAATCAGATTTAAACCGCGAGAAATGGTACATTTTTGTGATTTATATGGAAAATAACACATAAATAAGCACTTTGCATGATTTTAGCCACAAGATTTCATTTTATTGTTGAAAGAAGTTGAGAAAACAGGTATTTTCAGCCAAAATTGGCTGGACCACCTGCTACTTATGACGTCATATCTCGTAACCATAGCATCACTAAACTTGTCTCAAATAGTGCGCGAGGGATGAACGAACAGCTACTGAAAACGTCAGGTACTGATGTTTTATCCTCTAGGAAAAATTCAGAAAAACCTTATGGGGGGGGTAACATCAATTCCCCTGTACTTCTAAGGGCTAAAGTGGCGTGGAGACTATGGCCACAGTTGACTGATATTTCGCTGAGGAGGAATTGTTGCAGTTGATTTTGGTTATGGGCTAGTTCAAAACACCAGACCTGAACAGATCGGTGACAGAAACAATGCAGTTAGCACCCAAGACAATTGCCTCTGTATGCTTGTTTTAACGATAGAGCTGGTACACTGTTGGGAGGGATCCAACACCGTTAATAGTCGGGGAGTGAATACTGCTCGTAAACAAAAAAGTAAATAAGATAATAATGATAATAATAATAATAACTGATAGGACAAGTATTTGTAAGGGGAGCCAACTACTTGGTAATAGTACTAAATTGAATACATCCAATTTCCCACACGAAGGTTGAGATGATAACACATAACAAGTACCTTGTGCCCATACAATGTGTTGACGGTTTTGATTTCAGACTTATTTCACACCTATCGATATAAGGGTACAGACAGTAGTTTTGGGCCTGCTATCCCGTACTTTGTTTTAAAGTTACAATTCTCTCTCCGCAGATTGGCAAGACTCGGCATTAGGACCACTGGAGCTTAGCTAGAACGTAACTACATTAATTTCTCTTACCATCCCTTTTACAGAAAAACTTAGTTGAAGGATGAATAAGGTGAGTTGATTCTTAAAATGACCAGCATCTGTTTCTTCTGCTTAAAGATTTATTCAATTTGTCCTTCTCAGCCGATGAGAACTATATACTTAGTCCCCGTGGCTCTCTGTAACATTAAGATAAGACAAGACGAGACAGGAACTTTATTTTCATACCACACACAAAAAAAAAGAAAGAGAAAAAGGTATAAAGCCACCTAAAAAATAGCTTTAATAGCTAATATGTCAAGGTGGCATTAGAGATTATTTTATAATAGTAAATAAAGATGCATTATATAAAAAGAGTATAGCGGGGGTTGGAGAGTTTGAGGTCAGCACAGAATTAAGTGCCCATGAATTCTTGAAGCGGAGTAATTAAAAATGCTACAGCAAGCGGAACACAGACTAGAGAAAATTTTCTATAGCGTTAAATCAGGAGGCGATAAATAAATGTAGCCAGTGGGTTAGGAACAATGCAAACAAACCTGTCATTGCAAGCTTATTTTTTGTTCGTTCAGGAATCGTGGAGAATTAGATTCCAGCACGAGGACGAAGAAGACGCCTTAGCTAAAGCGCTGGAATGGTCCACTCTTGAGGCACAGAAAGAGAATAGCTGCAGCAGACAGGTTACCAGCTCAAGCCAGCCTTTGTGCGAAAACACGGTAAAGTAAACAAAACAAAAAGAAAGTAACAGCAATAACAGCAACACCAAGTACTAAAAACCCAGAAATTTTAAACTCGCTTAACACAATACGAGATGTTTTCACGACTGCGTTTACTGGAACTTTTTCCAGCTTAATTGATTAAATTGTTCCAGTGACCAAAAAAACCCACATTTTTTTACCTTCCCAGGTCAATATGTTAAGATGACGTTGAGCTTGTTTGTTTGTTTGGACAGGGAATCAATGACGAAGATGACGAGCAATTAGCAAGGGCCATACATTTATCTCTTTCCAAAGTCCACGCCGGAGTAGAGGGTAAAATAGAATTTGCCCAGCTTCAAAGGAGTGCTAAAGGAACTGGTAAGTTATAACATTTTAAAGCCTTATTATTGGTGAACAAGTTTAACGACGAAATGAATCGAAGCGAAGATATAACCTTAAGATAATTTAGCCTATCCCTCAGGGGCCCTACTCACATATTTCAGTGACGGGGGGGTCCGAAGGATTTTTTTGGGTCTGACATTTTGGCCAAAAGGGATTTTTTGGGGTCTTTGAAAGACGCCGGGATTTTTTGGGGTCGCGAGAACAACACAGGGATTTTTTTGGTTATTGTATTTTTCATCAGCTCAAATCAAAAATAACATGAGCGCAATTTATAGTTTTGTTTTTGACCAAAACCAAAGATGAAGCTGGCATGTTTTAGCTTTCCAGAAGATAAATAATAAAATTTGCTGATGCAAAAACACTGAGGGATTTCTTTGGGTATACTAAAAAAAGTAGGGATTTTTTTTGGTAGACAATACTGAAGTTGGGATTTTTTGGGGTATAAAATATGAACCTCTGTCGGACCCCCCCGTCATTAAAATATGTGGGTGGGGCCCCTGGGGCCCATCCTCACTGTCCTGCGATGTTAAATGAATTCCTTTTTCCGAACATTTTGTTAAACTTGAAATTTGTATCGCGCAAAACTACATTCTCTTTTTCTGACAGGTACTCTCATTCAAGGGCAGAGAAAACTGGCAATTCCACTTTGCTTGCCAAACAACTGGGAGTGGAATCCTACAACAGGAAAATGTACTAAGAAAGGAGACAGGCGATCGTCTCTTTATGTGGTGGAAGATGCAATAGCCCAGCTTAGACAGATTAAAGGTTTCATAAATGACTCTGACATATACCTAATTAAACTTAAATGCTTGATGAGGATCCTACAACAGAATAAGAGATATACGAGATACTTTTCATTGTAACGAAACACCTAAGTTCATTCCTATTTTCTCGTCTTATGGAGACTGTATCTGTTGGCTTAATTTTAAAATTGATGTTAAGTTTATTTTCCTTTGATTTTTGTGCATTTAAATGCACGAAAATTAGGAAGAAAATTAAAACTAAACGAGCAAAAAGTAACGAGATAATGTTCCGACGTTTCGGCGACATCATGAAGCCATTACTTTTGGAATAGAAATAAAATACGAGCTCAAAAGGAGTTAAAGTACTCTAAATTTGCATGGAACGCTTTCAAACTAAAATGTGTTTTTCCAAACTTGTAATTTTCCGTCAGCCTCATAGAAATTCCTCTGAGTCTATTCTTCACCCATTGTAGATCTTGTATTCCCAACAACAACAAAACTGATGCGCTAAAAAATGCATTTATTTCAATAGCTAAATTTTACAGGCAATATTATTCATAAGTAAACATTTTGCATGAACAAAAAGCAAAAATTTTGCATTCGATAAAATAAACACAAAATACCTAAAAATCACTGGATCAAGCTAAGATGCAAAAATTTTGCATCTGGGAAGCTGGATACAAAATACCTAAAATCGACTGCATCAAGCTATGATGCAAAAATTCTGTATCTGGAAACTGGATACTAAATACCTAATATCTGCTGCATCAAGCTACGATGCAAAAATTCTGCATCTGAGAAACTGGATACAAAATACCTAAAATCGACTGCATCAAGCTAAGATGCAAAATCTGCATCTGGAAACTGGATACAAAATACCTAAAATCGACTGCATCAAGCTAAGATGCAAAAATTCTGCATCAGGGAAACTGAATACAAAATACCTAAAATCGACTGCATCAAGCTACAGTCTCAGTCAAAACTGCTGGGACACTTTTGTGACTTCTCATCCCCCCAATATTGGTGTACTCGATTTGGTGACTGAATCGCAATAAACAACATTGGGAGGGAAAAGGAAAGCACAAGAAAGGAAAAAACATTGTTTCCTTTAAGTGTCCCAACTATAGCTGTATTTTTGTCTGGGATTGTAGGTTTATCACTCAAATGACTCTGAGAAGTAAAAAAAAAAAAAGCAAGAAAGAAAGAAAGAAAAGAAGAAAAACAAGATTTTTAAAATTTAACATACATAAAAGGCCAGGGTTGTCACTAAGATTTCGAGTCTTCATAGCCAATAATATTACGGCTTAACTAACAGACGACCACTAACATAGCGACGTAATTGACCAATCAGATCAAAAACCAGAGTATAATACCATCAACTGACGTGATACAACTCACTTTGACTCTGAAGATGACTACCTCACAGGTTGTCAAAACGTCAGTCACTGCCAACCTCAACAGTCCTATTCAGGACTACGTTCACCAGGACGATCAAACTCAACCTACTTTTGATAACTAGTTTTACTAACAAAAGCAACTGACTTTGTATCGGTTGTGTAAGGTATACCAATTCATAAACATCAAGCCTTTTATGGCATAAGCTGACTAATGTCTGATTTATGCCTTTTTAGGTCCAGTGTGTGTTGTATCCATTGCTGGCACATACAGAAAAGGGAAGTCATTCGTGTTAAGCCAAGCCTTTGATCAGCCGGACGTCTTTCCTTTGGGGCATTCCATGGAAGCTAAAACCATGGGGATCTGGTTATGGGTCGTACCTGGAAAGTATAAGGTTTGGAATTCAAAAGATGGTAAATGTTAATTATTTCTTGGAAAATGGAGTTCTCTTTATCAAATATTACAGTAGACTGGAAGAGACTCAAAGTCTTAGGGTAGTGCTTTTTACTGAGGAAGGCCAACGTAGCGGTAATGAACTTTGCATTGAGATGGACAAGTTAATTCGGGAAACAGAACTGTTGTTGGTGTATAAATCACAGAGAAGATTTAAGTGGTTATCCTAGTATCATAAAATGATCTCGCTAAAAGTAAAATGTTAACGTACAATTAAATGCACAGCACTTAATCGTTCCATGGCTACAGCCTCGAACAAAACTCTTGAGACACTTCCATCATTTTTCAATATGCGCCATACTACTCCAATTTCCTCTAAAAAGAACAAAGTCATTCCTACCCTCCCCACCCCCCATTGAAAGCGTTGTTTTAAGGTAAAAAAAAAAAAAAAAAAAAAAGGCGTACAATTCTGGCTTTACCCAAAACAATATTGAAGGGGGAAGGAGGAGAAACAGTTTTACATTCCTTCAAGAATGAGTGAAAAAAAAAGTACTTTTGTAGTGTGTTTCAACGCGTTTTGTTTGAGAAATTGTAGCGCTACACCAACTTTCTTCAGTATCAAAGCCGTTTATTCAATTGTTGGTTCGTGTTGTACTGTTAAACTCAGAATTCTAATGGCCAGGAGTTTACAGTGGTTTTACTGGACTCTGAAGGAACTGACGCGTCAGATGGTAAAGGTTTGGATGATCATCAGATTTTTACCTTAACTGTTCTATTAGCTTCTGTGCTAATATACAATTCTCAAGGAGTACCCACAAGACGTGATGTAGAAGGACTGGAGTATCCTTCACAAGATACACAAGATAGATAACTATGTTCTCTTTATTGAAAAAGTACAATAAACTTAAACCAGCTATTACTAAGGCGCTGCATTCACTTTATTAGAACAGAAGGGCAGTTTGTATGCGCATGCGTCAATATAGTCTGTTGAAGTGCCACAGAGGCATTTTCTGTGAATTGTTTACGTTCACTACGAGCATTTGCAGGCTGTTTTTTGGAGCTGAATGACGTATATTGGGAGCTACGTTCCCCAAACGTGGTCTTTAAGGTATCGAGGTATTTCTCCGATGAAAATGAGTTTATTGTAGCTTCGCTGTCGCCCTTGAGAGGACAGTCTTTCCTTTCGTAAACAGTACATCGAAGACAAGATGGCAGCTGAATGTTGTTACGACCTAACATTTCGCGCACAGTTTTTGAGCAGCAGGAAAAGGTCGGTATGATAATTCTTCTTTGAACAATCATGCTATAGATATTTAATTCTTCTCAACAGAATAACTCTAAAATCGAACTTAATCGTTTCAGGAATACAGTGGTAAATTAATTGTCCATTTTGCCGTGAAATTGTTTTTCACCCTTTCGCTGGCTTCTTTATCTCGAAATCTTGCCTTTCTCCCCAAATTAAGTTAATGATTAATAAAACTAAGAATACTTCCGCGAATGAATGGTGCTTTGATGAAGGCTCTGAAATGAATCGCCTTCTGTAGCAATAGACCTTGTCACGGTTTTCGACGCCATCTTGACGAGTAGGCAAACGCGTGAGAAATTACAGTGTTTGTATGAGAATCTAATGTCGAATAATTTCCGTAGAAGGGCTGTTCTGAAAAAAATATGATTTGTAAACTAAAGCTTCACTCCTGAGGATTCTCCTGAAAAAATATGAGGGCGTTACAAGCATTAGAAGAGCTAGAACCACTTTTTTAAATTCCTATACATTTGTCTGTAAGAAAGTCCCGGGAAAATTACAGACAAATACATGGAAAATGTAAAGCAAGCCTCTGGAGAAATTTAAGCACAGGTGCGCCCCCAAATTTTTTAGGACAATCCTTTGATTTGTAGCTTTAGTTTACAATTGATATTTTTTTTCAGAACAGCCGTTTTACGGAAATTATTCGACATTAGATTCTCATACAAACACTGTAATTTCTCACGCGTTTGCCTGCTCGTCAAGATGGCGTCGAAAACCGTGACAAGGTCTATTCAATAGCTTTCTTCACCGGTACGTCTTCGTTGAGAAATAAAATACACGCACTTCAACTATAAATTTAATTCAATATAATGACGTCTGTAAGATTGTGTTTTGAAAATAAGAAAATTCTATTATTTAGTTATACGAAAGAAAAAAAAAAACTACAGAAATCGGTTTGAATTCTGATTTTTTCCACCTTATTTTAATAGTACACTGTTTGTTTACATTTTATTATGCAAAGAAATATAACATTTCGGCGTTTTAAAGAAAATCTAGCCTAACTCCCCAACCCCAAAATAGCACGAAATGAAACGTTATGAATACACCTTTTAAATAAATCCCGGTTTCTGCTGCAAAAAAAATGCATTTATTCCTAAATGATGCCATTTTGTGGACACTACATTTTTTGATATGCTAATTTGTGAAACATTTCATTCACATTCTCCTCTGTATTGAACCACATTCTTGTTAAATGCATCAGTATCTGCTTGATAATTCTTCCCATAGGGTTCTATGTACAACTTACATAAGGGGTGCATCTGGACACAGTAAAAAGCTCTCATCAGACACGTTAATAACAAACAGATTCACCGCCATCCATTTGTGTCATGTTTGTTGTCGCCTCCCAACTCATTTGGGTCCTTTAGCAGTGGTATTTCTTTTTTGAGGAAACAGCATTATATGCCCTCCTCTAACAAACGTCCTGTCTTATGTTTTAACAGGCTTTGAAGGTGAACAAACATCATCAGTTAGATTTATGGAGTGACGGGCATTCTCTGTTCTTGATGAATCACTGCTGCCATCAAATATGAATTAAAAATAAGAAATCGATTGTGGAACACAGGAGCTGTTACTCAAGAGTCGCTTCAAAACAGTAGTTTCTTTTAGAGTTAAAGAAAGATAAAAGTATTGTTCGTTTTTTCGGTGTATGTGCATTTGTTTTGTCTTCAAGTGAGCTTATGAAATGCTCAAGTTACATAATCACATGCAATTGTTACTGTCTCAGACCCAATCCATTCTTCATTTCCTGTGGAATATATATTTTATATATTTTTCCGCGAAAACTTTCAAAAAACTGTAAAAAAATCCCAAAGATTTCGTGTTTTTGTGGCAAATATAAACGCGTCTCCGCGATCAGTTTAACGTGAGACATCGCGCTAATAAATAAACCTCACGTAGTAAACAATTTTTCGCTTTTCTTAAAGCAACTGATGAACATTGCTACGATGCATTTCTTCCTAGATATAAAGTAAAACCATGAGTTTTGACATGAAACCATAGAAATGCAATGCTTTGCTGGTGAAAATTAGACTTATACAGGGACAGTGATTTTTGGCGTTGAGTCTTTAAAGTCTTTAAAAGGTCAAGAAAACCTAGTGCTGGAAAATCCCGCTTTGAAAACGTCCGATTTTTTTCATGGAGAGCATTTTTTGTAGGAACTGAGTACGATATTCAAAGCACCAACGAAATAGCTTTTAAAAGGACTGTACGTAACTTTACGCGAGTTTTCGATTTCCCGCCATCAGATTTGATGAGCCCACGCTATTGTCATTCAGCGGATGCACGCATGCGCATGCAAAATGCCTTTCTGTTCTTTATTAGTGCTAGACCCTGTTAAATTTGTAAGATATTTTCATATATTACTCAGTTTTACTTTTAATGATCTGTCGTCATTTTCTTGTAATTATAGAATATTTATACACTATTTTCTTTTCACTTCATAGTAACGATAAGAAAGTCGAAACGTCGTCTCGTTTTTGAAACTCCTTAAAATGATTCTTAGTGATATCGTATCGCAGTTTTTTCTTTTATATAATCAATTAATCGTAATCATAACCATAATAACCATCACGATCGCAATCTTTTTGCACCGCTACCCTTACCGCAATCGTTATCGCAATCGTAATTGTAATCATAATGATACAAATCATAATGAAACGCAACAAGGTTTCAGATAAAAATTATTTATCCAAGAGACGGACAGGTTGTAAATTTATGATTTACTAACATGACCCAGATTACAGGTCATGAGAAATACTGACCATGGGCCACAGCTGTACCAATAAATAAAAAGTGGAAAGTAAACTTTCTTGCCCATCCTTGACAATGCAAAGCTTTATTGTTAAACTTGCTCAGCGAATTCACATTCGATCACATTCTGGTAAAGCTTCTAAAGGAAAAGACATCGAATTCTTCCACAAGACATTCCCATACTTCATCTGGTTACTAAGGGATGTGACGCAATCCATTCCCACTGACTGCAAGGACATACGAGACTATTTCTTGAAAAAGGTAAACGAAAAGGAGTACTTACAAGGAAAGGTACTTAGATAACTTTAAGTATTATAAGATCAGGCTACGCCGTTTGTGGCATTGGAATCTTAAAAAGGTTAACAGTGATCGAATCCCTTGATTTGTCGAAGAGGAAATACCTCTTGAGCCTTAACTACGCACTGACCATATAAAAGCTTCTTGCCTCAAAGAAGCATATAATTGACTCTTTTTTACGAAAATATTCCTTGAACATTAACCCCATTTTATGCCTTCAGATTTATCGTTGATTTATCTTTCACTTGATGTTCTAGGTTTTCCAAGAGCAGACATCCTCCTTCCCTGGTGATAGAAGCAAACAAGTCTCTGAAAGCATTTTGCGTTTGTTTCCTGGATTTGACGCGTTCATGCTACCACCTCCCACAGTTGATAGCGACTTGATGAAAAGACTAACAAAGGAGAAAGATCGGGTGAATCCTTTATTCTGGAGCGCTCTAGAGAAGTTTAAGCCCTTAATCAGAAACAACGTGGCTCCTAAACACAGTTACAATCATGGCGAATATGTCTCAGGAGAAGGTAAAACTATTAAATCAGTGAAAGTGAATTAAGTTTAGGTAGAACTTTATCATGTCGTGAAAGATATTAATCATCGTGGATAATGTGTATAAAGGGTATAGTTTTATCGTCGATAGTGTCGATTTACTGAGTCGAACTATTTGTACCACCGTGGTTGTTAGTGATTGGTGTATCACGAACCTCGCTCATGATTGGTGGGTTTCGATCCGAAGCACTGTTGTCATTGTGAGGGGAAGAAACTGATCCCTGAGCTGTCCGCTGCGGTGGAGGCTATCAACATAAGACTTCACCCGAACAGCATCAATAGGGACAGTGGAATTAAGATTCCTGAAGCGTGGAAAATTCGCAAATGTTTTAAATGAGATGGAAATGGGGACACATAAAAGAAGTGATTTTGACGAAAAAGCGCCTTGGCGAAAATTCCAGGAGATTGCAAAAGAGACCCGTGAAAAACGTGCGGTTTTGGCGAAAATGATGAATTTTGCAAAATTTGCCAAAGGTTTCTCTAAAATTCAAAGAGAGGGGAAAAAAGCCCCATGGAAAGTGGCGATTGTAGCGAAAATGGCGAATTTGGTAAAGATTTCCCCAAGGTTGGTGAAAATTCAAACTAGATGGCAAAACGCTTAAAAGGGGCCCCTTGGAAAGTGGCGATTTTGACGAAAATGAGGAAATTTGGCGAAGATTCGCCAAAGGTTGCCACAAATTTAAATGAGATGGCAAAAAGTGGCCTCTTGGAAAGTGACTATTTTAACGAAACGGCGAATTTGGCAAAGATTCGCCAAAGGTTGGCTAAAATTTATATGAGATATCTGAAGGCGCACCTTGGAAATGGCGACTTTGACCAGAAATTGGCGAATTTGGCTTGATCTCTGTCGCGTTTCATTATAGGTCTCGCTGCCTTGGTTAATTACTATGTCAAGGCCATAAACACCCCTGAAGCTATTCCAAATGTGCAGAGAGCATGGGACCATTTTGTTACAATCAAGTGTTCTGATGTAATTAAAAATGCTCTGGTAACATACGACGCACTCCTGAACTTCCGACTCTGATGAAAGAAAATTTCAATGTTCTATTATTATATAAGCTGTGACGTAAATTCATACGGAAATGAGTTCTAGGCAATCAGAGGAGCGAACGATGCTTTTCACACGTGAAAAAAGCGATACGTCCAATCAGAATCACGAACGATATTTTTTCACGCGTGAAAAAAATGATACGTCCAATCAAAAGCCACAGCAGTGTGTGCGTTTCGCGCCAAGATTTCCGCCGGTTTTTATGCACTTGCAGCTTGCAGTGCCCTCGCATTGAGAGTTGCTTTGCACCTTGGAAATGGCGACTTTGACCAGAAATTGGCGAATTTGGCTTGATCTCTGTCGCGTTTCATTATAGGTCTCGCTGCCTTGGTTAATTACTATGTCAAGGCCATAAACACCCCTGGAGCTATTCCCAATGTGCAGAGAGCATGGGACCATTTTGTTACAATCAAGTGTTCTGATGCAATTAAAAATGCTCTGGTAACATACGACGCACTCCTGAAGTCCCAGATCTCGGGCGAACTGCCTTGTGATAGCATCATAATCCGTATGAGTCACGACGTTGCTTTTCAAGAGAGTGAGAACCAATTCATGGCCGAAATTGCAGGGATATCTACCAACACAGTGGAAATGAAAATGCGAGAACTCAAGGTACGTCCGCAACGGGCCATTTGCATGATGACGCCCCTTTACTACTAGGATGATATTCCATCAGAGTTCTCCTTTCATGTGGAAATTTGGGCTGTTGTTATTATTTTATACCTCTCTGGGATTACTAAATTTGAATATGAAAGGAAAAGTGAAAAGGATTCTGGTCGTAGTAGTGAAATGACGCCATCATACAAATAGCCAATTGCACTTAAATGCAGTATCATTATCTGATAAATTAATAGTTATTGAATTATTACCATTGTACAATAATTTTTAGAGATAGATTATTCATCTATGCATGAGGGTGAACGCCGAATATACGAGGGTAGGTTAAATGCTCCAAGTTAACTATACGATTATTGATGCTGAGTTCAGCTAAATTGTGAGGACCGCATACGCCTCTCAACCCTCATGCCGTGTTACGGTAATTTGGGAAGATGTGGCTTCCGACTCTGATGAAAGAAAATTTCAATGTTCTATTATTATATAAGCTGTGACGTAAATTCATACGGAAATGAGTTCTAGGCAATCAGAGGAGCGAACAATGCTTTTCACACGTGAAAAAAGCGATACGTCCAATCAGAATCACGAACGATATTTTTTCACGTGTGAAAAAAATGATACGTCCAATCAAAAGCCACAGCAGTGTGTGCGTTTCGCGCCAAAATTTCCGCCGGTTTTTATGCACTTGCAGCTTGCAGTGCCCTCGCATTGAGAGTTGCTTTGCAGACATTCTGAAGAAAAGACCCAAGGTAGAGTTTTTCTCGTAGAAAAAGGAGAAAAATCGCGGAAATTGGATTGGAATGGTTTTGTATATTTCACTATCGATGAAGAATATTGAAGAGAGCTGGGGCAAAACAAAGGCGAAAGGGGAAAAACACAACAAGAAGTAAGCTTGTACTTGAACTTTTTATCGGAGCTAAGCTTTTTAAGCCACTTGCTTGTGTTTTTATTAAAACCGGTCATTTCACTCAAAATCGTTCATTTTTATTTGTACATTCAGAAAAAAGTTAATATTACTTGTAATTTCTGGATTATTTCATATATCCTCACCCTCATTACAACTTTTACCAAGCGAATTTTAATACTAATATAAGCTTATTATAAATCACTTCGTTTTCTTTGTCGTTTCACGGTGTGCATAGTCATATTTTGGCATTCAGGATTCTGGAAAGATTTGAAATAAAAGGCTGGTAAAGTGATGTCTCTATATGAAATATAACAAGAACGCTCTTACCGCGACAGTCAGTCTCCCTTGCTTGGAGATTAGATCAAGAAATGTGGAGGCGATTCATTGTACATGAAACAGGGTTTACTCGCTAAAGGTTTTTTACTTCCTACTTTATCGACGTAGATACTTTTTATTTTTTTTCTGAATTGATTTAGTACGCGTTTTAGCGACGACCAGAAATACGTCTGCGGTCGCAAGCTATACGCAACGCAACGATTCTTAGTCCCAGTTTCTACGGTCTCTGCGGTTTCTACGCCTAGCACAATAATCCCTTTTTGTGTCCTGAATACGACAAAAAAAACGCGTTGCAGATTATGAGTCTCGCCGCTTACGCAAGCGAGACTAATAAATACAATACCACGTGGAAAGTGCTTTGTATTCTTTATATATGTTGCGCTTTAGGGGATCATGGGAAGTTACCCAAAATGGTTAGCCACGAGCATGGAATAATTTGTTTATATGTCCAGTATTGAATCAGCTTTGGCGCCAAATAAGCCTTAGTTTGTATGCACAATTACTATTGTCGAGGCCGTAGGCAGACGTCGAGGCGGAGAACATCCTCCAAGATGTCCATAATTCTTCAGATGATACGAAAGCCGAATGTGTTTTGTTTTATTATTCATTCAAAGTAATTCCTAGTTTAAAAACAAGCTAAAGGATGCTTATCTCCATGGATATTAAGTTCATTTTCCATAGTGCATATGTTTATCGGCAAGGGTTGTTCAGTTCTGCAGGTTCTCCAAATAACAGATGTCCGTCCAGTTGTCTTGTTGCTGTTTATGCTGTGTTTTTAGCCAAACGTTCGCCTATTTCTTCCTTGTCAACCGAGTAAAAAGAGTTCTGCCGCTTTTTATCACTACCCAGTAAACAACTCAACCTCTTCCCCATGTTTTCTCGGTTAGTGGTTCAATAATCTTGCAATTTTGCTGCAAGATTGACGTCATCAGTTCAATATCGCAATTTTTTTCCAAATTCGGTCAACAGTAGCTGGTTATAATGCATTATGCATGCGTGTGATTTTAGCCAATCAGAAATAATGAAATATTTTGAATGAATGATAAGAACAGACTTAAATCTTTTGATAGCGTCAGTGGCATGTTACATATTCCATCCGCCCTAGACAAATCAGTCAAGTCCAAATTTCCGAAAAATCCATAATCTCTTTATTGAATTTCCCATCAGGAGTGCATGGCCCAAAGATTGCTCTCGTGGCACTACGAAAATGAGGCTAGAACAAAGGAAGCGTGTAAGGAAATTCTTGTTCGACTTAAAAGGCTTCACTTGGATCCTGTTCTGGAGAGACTCAAAGGGCGGGAAGGAGCCAAAGTATCATTTCAGAACATAACTAACGCGTACGATAAAATTAAAGATGACTATGGAAAGAAGGCAAAAGGCGCTAAGGATGTTATCGCTGCGGTGTTCTTCGAGTACCATCGAGTAAGAAAACCATCTGCTGCGTAACTGATCTATGTCGTTATTAACTTATTGTTATTATCATTATCATTATCATTATCACTGTTATTATTATTATTATTATTACTATTATTATTGAGTTCCTGGCATTCGGTCAATTTTCCAGTCCTTTCTCGAGCGCCCCAATAACAACTGGTATCTTCTCTGTCTCCGTTTTCTACATTTTGGCGATTTCATGCTCGAAGTCTTTATACTTAGAGAGTTTCCCGACTACCTTAACGGATGTATTTCTGTCCGATGGGATTGCCATATCTATCATATGGCATTTCTTAGTAGTGTGATCTTCGATGATGATATCTGATATCTGTTATCTAAGACATACTAGTGTAATTGCGATTGATTTTCTCTCTCAACATCCGAGTCCAAACCAAGGACTTTGGCAGGCAAAGAGGGTTTCTACTTGATGGAGAGGACCCGCCTGAGAAGGTGGGCTGTAGAAAGGAGAGTTATTTCTTGAGTTCGTGTATGTTGATGTTGCCAGGGATGTTATTGGAGTAGTTTTCCACGTTCTTCTTGATGGTGCTAAGGACTCCCATAACTCACCTGTTGTGTTGGTACCAGCGTGTTGGGAGGCTTTTATCCTAGGCTTCGATGATTAAACCCTCGGTTTCTGCCTTGAGGTCAGCTGCTTTTAGCCATCTGTGGGTCTTGTCTTGGTCCACGTACTTGTTTCACCCTTTGTGGGTATTTGCCGTGGAGCGCGTTTGATTCCCACTGGGACTTGAGCTGTTGGCGACCCTGGTGTTTGGCCTTGGCCTTTGTTCTGCGGACATGGGTGGTGTTCGCCCTTTTCCGCTGCAGGTGGTATTGCAGACACTCCCAATTCCCGACTGAACGTCATTGACTGTCTGCTGATAGAGTACAAGGGTTTCCTGTCGTTATGGTCTTTGACAAAGTGGAGGAGGGTGTCCTGCGTCTCCTGGAGGTATTTATTAAGACCGATGGTGGTTGACTTGTAGGAAAGCTCCAGTTGTATTATAGCCCCCTACCTCCTTCAGTTCTGGGCTGGTACAGCCTGTCCACATCAGATTTGGGGTGGTGCATCTTGTACATGGTCAGGAACTTTCTAGTCTTAATTTGTATCAAGTTTGGGCAGCTCTTGTAACGTCCAGTTTATGATGTTAAAACTGTAAGTACCACTGGTACCGCCAAAGTGTTGATGACTTCCAGTTTGTTTGTCGTGTTCAGCTTATTATTGTCATTATTACTATTACTATTATTATTATTATTATTATTATTATTATTATTATTATTATTGTTATTATGATGTTTTGATTATGCTTTGGTACTAGAATTCTCAGTAACCTTAGTTTCATGTCCTTCTTGTCAAGACACAAAGGACTGTCCTTTACGGTACGTTCAACTGGATTATTCACTACGGTTAAAATACTTTATTTTGTTTATATAGTATGAACGGGCATCTTATTAGAAGTCAGTGGGTATTTAATCTTGTTCTAGTCTTCTCTTTTAATTTTTTTTTTAATTTTTAAGGAACTGATACAAGAAAAACAGCAGTTTCTGGGATTGCTTAAACAGCTTAAGGACTTTGACGAAAATCTTACTCGTGAGTTGATTGCAAAAGCTTATCAAGATCAGGAACGGAAAAGATTGCAAGTAAATATGAAACTGAATGCTTCATAATATAGTAAGAAACATATAGATGTCTGTTAATTATAGGGCTTGTTTTACGTATTACAATGGATCTGGCCCATTGCGGCAAAATAATTTATTTCCTTTAGCCGATTTTAAACCTAAAGCTGCTATCGGATTCGCAAATAATGAAAATAAGGGACGTTTTTACCGAAAAAGTGAAATTCTGCAGAAACAATAAATCCGTTACATTTCGAACGTTATAACCATTGAATTTAGGTAAAGATATATAGTGCTGTAGGGTGTTGATGGTTTGAGGTTAAAAAGCTGTTGCGAGTAATGATATGACATTGGTGGAAGTCTGGCAATTTTTCATCTGCAAGCCACACGAAATGTCAAATCTTAGAACACACTTTAGTTAACGGTGTATGGTCTTCCTTCACAGGAACAGCAGTCACGATTGCAGCAGGAAAATCACGAACAAAAGAGAGAGGTAACAATGAATAATGACTCATTTTACCTGAAAGGCGCTTTTTTATGAGTCTCCAAAGTGCTTTGGTCCTGTTTAAACTTCAAATTTCACATCTACCAAATTTCATTCAGCAATTAAATGTATGTGAATTTTAGGCGTCTTACCCTGTTAAATTTGAATTAAATGCGACTCTCGCCATTTCGGACAAGCTTGAAATGTTCAAAGTTTTGATTGAGTCATGTGCGTCGAACCTAAGCATACCGAATCAACGCTATTTTACAGGTGCACAGGTGCTAGTTTAAGGGTACTCGTGATTAGTTATTCAATATGACGCGTTTTGTCTCTATTTATGACAACCATCTTTTTTTGCTGTGTAGATTCAGTATAATATGGCTCTAAATAATCAATATTTGATTTGACAGATAGAAATATTGATAAAAAACCTGGATCAAGAAAAGAAAAGATTTAGTGAACACATGAAGAGTGAAATGATTGCACAACAGGAACAGATAAAGAACATGATGGATGCAAATATGAAGCAAGTTCAGGAGGACAGAAAGGCCTTCATTGAAGAAAACGAAGCTTTGAAAGATAATTTAAGGGAAATCCAAAAGCGCAACGAGGAAAACGCGAACTTGATCAAGCAATATTCTGACTTAGTCGCCAAAACAGAAGAGGAAATGCAGAAACTTCGTGAAGACATGCAAAATAAAGCTGCAAAGGACAGGGGAGCAGAAATTCAGAAGTTAAAGGACAGACATGATAGAGAGATGAGAGCCATACGTGAAGAGATGGAGAAAAATAAAGTCAAAACCGGCTGTGGTGGTACAGGATTTACAACACGCGCGGAAACAGCAGCGAGCCTAAATAACAAGATTCAGCAAACGTACGACGATCAGGAAGAGGTCGAAAAACCTGGTTTCTTTAAAAAGCTTCTTAAAACTGTAGGTCGTTATCTCATTCCAGTGGCTGGTACCGTGGTTTCTGCAGTTTTCCCTGTCCTTGCGCCAATTGCTCTACCAGTCGCTGCAGGTTTAAGTGCTGCCGCTGTATTCGTCTCTGATAATTGTAGCATTTTGTAAAAAAAAAAAAAGGAAAAAAAACAAAATCTTGTGTTTAACAACCTTTTTCAAAAACCTTACGTTAGTGGTAATCAAATCGATTGAGAGACAGATATATATTATCTCCACGAACCCATGTCTCGCAATTCCCAGAAGAGACTTGAGCACGAAGAGAACCAATCCAAGTATAGAAAAGCTGATCGGAAAGCCTCTGAGTCAAGTTAGAATTTTAATATATCGAACGTCAGGGCTATTAAGAAGAACCGGGACTTCTCATTGAAATGATGTAGCCCTTCATCCAGGCTGAGTTCTTAGCTATTTACTCCTTATCGTAAGAAAACTGTGTTTTATGGTCGTATGCAGTAGAGTGCTGTTATGCCTCAGATCATGGGCTTTAGGAAAAATCGGTATCGACGAGCTTGGTGTATAGCTTAATTCATCTCAAATAGAGTCAATTTACTTTCAGTGACGTAGTCTTTTGCCTGTCATGATCATTTCTCCTTAAAGTCCTAATCTTGTATGACTAGTAGGCCGCGTGGTGTAATGTAAGCTTCATACCCCATTCGTGATCGCTAACACACAAGCGTTATCCTATTACATGTACAGTACCTAACAAACTAGTGTGCTTAGCGCTCGCACCATGGGCTATAGGAAACATGGGTTTCGACTAAACAAAGGTTAAACTTTTATTCAATGAAGCTGAATCACTTAAATTGAAGTATTCTTTAGTTCTTTCTGGTTAGTTCTGCTGGTACATTTCTTGTAGAAAAGTCTGGAAACACTAGTTTGATTCAGAAGTCGATATGCATTCGTTAAGTCTTGGTAACGAGCGTTCTCTTCGAATCCTGGGGCGTTTACGAAGGACCGCTGTTTGTCGTGATGTTGTTACCAAAGAGTGTGTTGTTGGTGCATAGTTGTTGTTTCGCTTAAAAGCCACTGCCAGGCTTTCTTTCTCGTTACCGTCGCCGTTGTCGCTGATGAAGCTTGCTAATAGAACATAACTGCGCCTCCGGATCCGTCGACATTTTGCCTGAGAAAGAAAATGCATGTCTAATACATGTGCGAGTTTTCGAATAGTCCCACGGACACTATTCAACTTTCTTCAAACGATTCGATCAGACTCAACACAGAGCGGTGTCATATATAGGAGCCTCGAGCAAAGTGAACTTCACTGGGAAATAATTATGCACAAATTATATTAATAATAATTTTATATTGATAAAAATAATAAGAGTTTTTACTTTCAAGCTACATAACAAATCCTTATACAAATTGCTCTTCGCGTTAAGATACAGTGCGGCTCAATTGCTAAGCTTTTATATGACGCGGTATTTACGTGGCAGTCGAGTGAGCTGTAGCCTGAGAAAGCCAGTCGACATCCAGTACTGATGGCACTTCACTACCCAGAACTGGGGTGGTGCTTCTGATTGGTTACCCTGTGTTAACGCATGTGTTTTTATCATGAGAGGCAAGAAATGATATTTTTTGCTTCCTTCTGATATCCTGGTCAACGAGCTAACCACATCTGTTCAACAAATGCAACAAGAAACCGAAAGTTGTGCTTTGGACGAAGATCCATTGGTGGTAAGCAGTGAAAAAAGCGAAAACAAACCGTCGCAAGTGAGAGCTATCCACCCAAGCAAGGATCTAAATAGATATATAGTGGACAAGTTCCATCAACCTACAGCCAAATCAAAGGCCGCTCCTTTTGAAGCCATCGATCTTTCCATCTATAAACCTTCAGCTAGATGCTTTGCTTTCTCGACATCTGAAGATCGCCTGTTATTATGGATTGTAGCTTTCCAATTTCGCTATTACAAAATAAGGGGTGACGAATGGTAAAATCCGAGCCTTGCCGAGACGCCAAGACCCTAGTTTAAAAATCCGAGCCCGAGCCTTGAATTTGTTTGTAAAATCCGAGCCCGAGTCTTAGCGCTAAAAAAATCCGAGCCCGAGACGCAGTGATCCAAAAATCCGAGCCCGAGATGCACTTGATCCGAAAATACGAGATACAGCGCTCTGAGCTTTTGTGGGCATCACAACAAATATTTTTCCACTCATCCCAAAACATTGGTTTTGTATTAAAACCATTAACTTATAGCTACTTATCTAGTCTACTTAGTCTACCAGTCAGAGACATAAAATTAAACGTATTAGTAACGCATTACTGCTTATAGTCTACTTATTAACCTGGTTAGTTACTTTATAAACTAGTTAAACTAATGATTCGACATTCTGCCTGGTTTAAAATTCACACGCCTTCTGATAGCTTCTGATCTGTCGGCTTCTGGCACGCGTAAATCTGCGAACGATCGCCTTTCGACTAGCTACTACTGCAAATGGCAGAGAGTGAAGAGGAAATAGTAGAGGGTTTTGAAGCAACGAAAGGAATTAAACGCAAATACGGTAAGTTATAAGATCGTCTTGCTTAGAGCTTAAAGTGCATTACTATTTGCTACTATTAGCTACTATTACCGTCGCAGCTCGTCGATCGGACTATTAGCTTCTATTTGTAGCTTTTAACAACGTCGTCGAACGATGCGTTTTGTTCGATTCGTGTATCGCAGAGCTTGCTATTTTTGTCAGCCATGTTAGTTAAGCTTAGTTAGCTTTAGTTCATGTTGTACTTCGGACTATATCTGGCAACAAGCCACAGTAGCTCAGTTCCTGGAGCGTTATTTTACCATGCAAGCAGGCTTTCGGTGAATAACTTCACAACCTTATACCAGTCTTGCACTGTGAAAAGACTGAGATAGAAGGACAATGGACAGACGGATAGACTGTTCTATTTGTTAGCTTTTGTTGTGGAAAGGACTAAAAAAATATATTTTACGTTTTCGCTGAACACCTACTGAGTGAAAAACTCCTTGCGGTGTGTTGACATGTGACACCCTAAAGAAAGCTAAAGTAGGTCAATGAGTGTTAGCTAGTGTTAGAATTCCGTAACTTTCTCGCCGGCTCCCGTGTGATTCTTAGCTATTTAAACTTATTCAGCACCTTGCGGCTTTCACACGCGTATATCTGCATGGACCCCAAACATGGGCCATTATAAGAATGATATATTGATGAGTCATTATAGAATGATGTAGGTTTTTTCACAACCATTAATTTCTATTTGTGTTAAAAAAAATAGATGCAGAAAACAGTGATGTGAGCACTGATAGCGATTTTGAGAGGAGGGCTCACTCAAAGAAAAAAAAGAACAGTTCAATTCTCAAACGATTGTCGTTGGGTACCCATGTACTATCATGACATGATTTCCTCTATAAAGTAAGTGGAAATTACTGTTTCCTATATCTTACATAACAATTGTAAATGCAGATTCCGGCAGGGGTAAATTTCTTAATTTCTCGTTTCGGATAAGCTTGCGGATAAAAAATTGAACGTCCCATTGGCGAGATTTCGAGATCCAAATTTTCAAAATCCGAGACTCCGAGATCCAAATTTTCAAAATCCGAGACTCCGAGACCGTCATATTTCTGGGAAATCCGAGATTCCGAGACGCTTTTTTTAAGCGCCGAGATTACGAGACTCGGCTTAAATTTGCCGAGACTCAACATTTTTGAAAGGCCATTCGTCACCCCTAAAATAATCGGAAATGCAACAGATTATACTGTGATATGGGAACAGCAAGACAACCCAAGCTCAACCTCGAAGTGCGATAAAATCTATATACATCTTTCAACGAACACATCCACTGGCGAAGAAAAATTGGTAACCATTACAGTTTTTGGTGCAACTGGGAGGATCCTCGTGCAAGGGAAAAAATATCATGAATGGAGCAAATTCGAATTTCCGGTGATTCTGAAAATTGCCAACACTCTCAGCGATCTTCAACCTCTCTCTTCACTCTCTTCAGTTGGAGATGTTTCTCTTTGGAGCCTCGCTTCAAAACCTTTTTACGAATTTCATAACATTTGTCAGAGATGATGACATCCCATCATCAAATAATTCGGACGCTGAAATTCCCTCAACAACCAAATCGGAAGTTTTATCACCAACTGAAACACTAACAATCTCGCCAACCCATTTAAAGACAATCTCGTCCATGCGAGACACACTCACGCAGCTAGAGGGCGAATTTACAGAATTTCATATGACCACTTCCGGGGATCTGGAACAGCTAAAAGACAAAACCGTTAAACAAGATCACTTAATTAAACTACAAAACCAATCACCTGACGATATGCTCAATGATTTTTCTTCGCAGATTACATCACACTCCAAAAAATAGTCTCTCAACAATCAAATATCATTAAAAAATTGCAAGATGAAAACCAGATCCTCCACAAGAAACACGTACAAATTGACAAAGCAAATCAGGCCCTGCAAGAATCACAAAATTATCTGATGACAGAAATTAATTTCCTGAAAGAACAAATGACAGCGCTTTGGCAAAACTCGAAGGAACCTGACCTCCCCAGCCCTTCCTCACAACCTGAGTCTTCCTGCTCCGAAAACACCACTGACAGCGAACGCCAAAAAACGGACTGTGAGGCATCTCGACTACCCATCACAGCTCAAAAGCTTACAGTAAATATTCCCAAGGAAAACAGGTTTTCGTTGCTCGAGAATTGTGGCACATCTGACAGCTTATCCAACACACAGCAAGAAATTAACCCGGAGACAAACATATAAAACATGACTCCACCTACTCCACACGTCATTGCGCCACCTCCAATCCAGGCATCTGTAAACAATAAAGCCGTTTTTCTGTGCGATTCGAATGGAAAATTTATCGACAAAAGAAAGCTTTTTCAGCCAACACAAGATTTCACATTCTTCAGATGTCCCAAAATTGAACACGCAAGGGCTATTTTACAAGTCGAAAATGATGGATGTTTACCCGTTTCTGGGCAATCAATAGCTAGTGAAATGGTATTCCTATTAAAATACCGTAAAATGCCGAAATTTCGAGGGGCTTATCTTTTTCGGAGGGGCTTATGTACGGAGGGAAATTGGCCTTTAAAATTGATTGGGCTAGCCTTATTCTTGGAACAAAATTTACCGTTTTTCTTTGTTTTACTTTGTATTTGAGGGAGATTTCCAAGTACAATTCCCCCCCGGGTTGCTGAGTCGAGCTTTAAAAAAATAATAATAACCATTAGGAAATTTTTAAGGGGGTGGGTGGGTGGCTGGACAGGAGGGGAGGGGTTTAATGAAAAACCAAAGAAAAGGATAGGATCAATTTATGTTTCTGGGCAACCGAGCCGACGCGAGACTACCGTCCGTCAACGGCGCGTGAATTGAACGATTTACTTTTAAAACGCAGACCAATCACCAGCCTTGTTTTCCATGTAACAATCATATTCATTTGAAAAAATTTTAAGAGCCTTGTTTTTCCCGCTTGAATCTTTTGACTTCATAGGTATGCAATCAGCGATTCAATGTATCAAAGAAAATATACATTTTTTTGTCTCCTTTTTTATTTGTAATGAATTTTCCTTGATTTTATGCGAACAAACAATGAGTCTAGGGGGCTTTCACGGGTTGATGTTGCAGGAAAAAAATTATTTAGAAGTAAAATTGTTACTACGAAAGAAGGACTCGAAACGACAAACAACGATCTTACTTTTATTCCTTATTGTGAGTTTCCACGGGAAGGCTTTGCAAGAGATTGGCTACTTTTAGGCCTTTTTCAATTAATTGTGTTGCGAACTCTACAGCCTTGCAGTGCAAAAAGTTTGGCGGGAGGGTGGGGGGGAGAGATTATCTCCTGCAGGAATTTTTTTTTTTTCACTCCAATCAGGAAAAACAGCATCCTGGATTTCACAGTGGTTTAATTCTTTGGTCCACAGAGCGGATATCTGCTTTCGTAGATCGACTTATTCAGTCAATAGCGTAGAAAAAAGACTCGTATCTACAAGATACGACAGACTTCCTGAATCCTAGTCTCTATGGACGTTACTAGTCTCTACAACAACACACCACACGAAGCGGGCGTAACCACCGTATGCCACGTGTAAGAAAATGTGTAAAGAAAATGCTCTATCTTATTTTTTTATATTAACAGAAAACTCTTTCCAATTGTGTGGTAGCAACTTCCTACGGACCGATGGAACAGCCATGGGAACAAACATGGCTGTTGCTTTGGCTAACATCTTCATGGTCAGATTAGAAAACCAGCGCTGTAACAAACTGGTTTTTTGGAAAAGGTGTATTTTTCTCGATTTGAACACTTGCTGTTTTATTAAGGGTTACCACAATATGCCGCTCTGAAGAGCCCCTAGCTTATCAAAGACGCATCCGACCTGAACAGAAAAAAACTTCCAATCTTGACAAAACTGTCGACAAGGGATTGAAAACCAAACACAGACCTACGCAAGTTGAGTTAAAAAATAAATAAATAAATGAAAAATAGTGACAATTTAGTAGTCATTCTGAGTAATTTTCGTCTGCAACATTAACCCGTGAAAGCCCCCTAGACTTATTCAAGGTGAAGTTTGTTTGTTCGCAAAAAATCGAATAAAACTCATAACGAAATAAAGAGGTCGTCTATTTTTTGGTACTTAGTACTTGGGAAAAGAGAGGAAAAACACATGAAAAAAATCTTTATTTACGCACGGGCGTGCGTAAATAAAGATTTTGTTCATAGCGGCTCAATAGGACTTATATAGGGCAAGCACGCGCACTATGTTATAATTAGCAATAAATAAAGGAGGCTGAGAAGCATATGAAGAATTATTAAAAACTTAATCATTGGATAATGCAATTCTAGCGTTTTGATTGGCTTAGCAATCATGTAATATGAGCCATTATACCATGTTCTCCATATATGGTCAATGTACGCGTCAGTTGGAAGCTAGCTGTGATTTTGGTTGCTTACCATTTACATGGGCAAACCGGTCGGTCCACGGTTTAGGCAAATGGTGCGCAAAACTCAGGACTGGTAAATTTCGTCCAGGAATCGCGTTACCATTTGTACGAATCAGTTCCATTTACTGGAAAACGACCGCGAACACAAATTTCCGCTTGGAATATTCCGTCTGGAAAAACAGGACTACCTTTTCAACTGTTCCGTTGCTCCCGGAAATTTTCCGATGGAACGACCAAAGAAGTCATTTTCCTTTTTAGATAGATGGATAGATAGATAGTTTAACAGAGATGAATTAATTGCGATAAGGTTTACAAATGCAATAATTTACAACTGTACTAAATTACAACTAATTAAAGTTCTTTTCAACGATTTGAAGAAAGATGATCCAACATAATTTACGATTTTATAACCGTTATAAAATCACCAATTCAAAAGCATGCGTCAAGTTGCTATATACATTAAGAAAGAAAATTATATCTAGTTCTCGACTACTGTAAACATAACTTAAAAGAAAACCTATTCTTGCATCTTTCAGTTTTACCCTGTGAACGAATAAATTTTCTTTGTTCTCTCAGAGAGAAGCTTGGCTAGTATTTATTTGGAAGTAGTTTGTGGAGACTGTGAGATTGATTAGCACATATTTCATGGGAAAAACTTTGCCGCAATTGCTCCTCTTCGATCAATACAATACAATACAATACAGTGCAATATTCTTCATTTAACGAAGTTGACGTAATAGCCGGTTGACATACCGAGCTCGATAAACTCGTATCGAGCTCGGTTGCCCAGAAAACTAAACTGATTCCCCGGATGTTTACCGGTTTCTGGGTAATCGAGTTCGATTTTTTTCAGTCCGGGACCCGAATATCGGATGTTTATCGTTTTCTGGGATACCGGGTCCCATATTTTCCAGTCGGACCCGAATAATAACTCGGACTCGACTGCTTTATTCGGACACGAACTTAAATCGGATCCGAATTGCAGCAGTCGGGTCCGATCTATTTCAGGTGGGATCTCAAAGAAATCGGGCTCGATTTAAAGTAATCGGGTCCGAATTGTTTTGATCAGGCCCGATTGAGAATTGGACCCAACTTGTCGGCGGGAATAGAATTTGTGCCCGAATTGTTTCACATCGGGCCCGACTTCCCATTTGGGGGGATATTCACTCAGTATTTACGCATGCTTTGTGGCTCAATTTTCCTAGGAAAAAAATGTACTGGGAAAAAAGATCGTTGTACCATGTTTGGATGTAATAATGATCGCTTTTTTCAACTTCAACTCCAACTTTATTCATTCACTTTCAATTTACAATTACACAATAGCTTCCACCCGCGTATAGGAGAGCCTAATCAACGGGGGAATAGACACACAAATTTAAAGAAAGAAAAGAAAAAAAGAACTATTTTACAAACAGTAGCAGGTGTCGCAAAATAAAAGCTATAGTATGTATTAAGCTAATTCCAGAGAATTATACAGTGAAGTTTTCGGATGTCTATCGTTTTCTGGGATACCGGGTCCCATATTTTCCAGTCGGACCCGAATAATAACTCGGACTCGACTGCTTAAATCTAATTATGAGTTTCAACAACTCTCTTTTTCCCACCCTTTATTGACTGTATTTACCTCGTCCCGCGCTTGAGAGGTTGCTTTAAAAGAAATATTGCTATATGGAAAAGAGGAAGGTAAAAAATAGATTTATTATAGTCTTTATGTACTCATCAGCTTAAGTTTACTCAACAATAATTGAACTAATAATCTAAGTTAAGCTTAACTATTGAACTGCAACCACAAGATATGACTATAGACAATTATAATAAAAGATTTGCTAGTAAACTGATTTATTTAGATGAATAGCTGTATCGACCAGTATCCACCAATTTTGTTATGTCTTTTAATTTAAATTTTCTGCTCCAAATATCAGGCAATTACTGTTCCACTTGGTCTCAAGTGTCTACCGACATCATAATATAGAAATTTAAGTTTAAGAAAGAAGTAGAAATGCTATCCTAACTACGTAGTTTGGTCTTGCTCTTTTGGACATTGTTCACATATGTACATTACAGTGCAACACCTTTAATGCAGTCTCCAGTGTGCCCCCCCCCCCCGAAAAAAAATGCCATCAATTTCCGGAGCAGGGTCAGGTACCGCAAATCTAGCCAATTAGGTTATAGGGCGGTGTCAGGGTTAAGAAGGTATATCGAGGTATTTTCCCAGTAATTCTTCCTTCTCTCCCTCGTCATCAACTCGGTCAGATCTCGAGCAAAATCTTTCCCTCCTCCTCCCCTTTCACCTGCCTGCTGGTTATTATTGTTCACGGTATTTCCTATTTCTTCTTTTTTCCTTTTCTTAAATATTTAGTTTTGTAGTTTGTGGCGGATTTTTGTTGCCCTATTTTTTATTTAGTAGGTTAATCGGTTTACATATATTGATGTGTTGTGATTCTGTTAGCTTTGATTTCATTAAACCTGCCACAACTGTGGCCAGATTTATCCGACACAGTTGTTTGTTTATATTTTAATTATGTTCCTTATCGGAAAGTACGTAACCGGAAATGCAAGCAGAGCTCGCGCAGAGTTGGGCCTTGTTTTGAACACATGGCTTGATATAAAATAAATTTTATAACTTTTGAAACATTGAATGGCTCCGGCCGTTATCTTGAAGATATTTTAAAATTTTACCATCAGTCAAGAACATTATAGTCATCAAGGGATCATTTACGCCTTGAAGAACCAAATTTTAACATGAAAACTTATGGCCAGCGAGGGTTTTACGTTGCTGCCACCCGCCTATGGAACAAGCTCCCCTTTGAAATTCGAGCTTGTTCTGATGTTAAACTTCTTAAATCTAAGTTGAAAACGTTTCTTTTTAAAAAGGTATATGTCATTTAGTTTCATCATATTTGTTTTTGTTTTCTTTCCTTTTTAAGATGTGTATGCTATAAATGTTCCAATATGTACAGTAGGGTTATATGTAGGCTTGTGATTAATGACATTCTTATGTCCTTTTTTACATCGTAAAGCGCTTAGAACAGCAATGTATAAGCGCTATATAAATTCCATTATTATTATTATAATTAAACTTACATTTTTTGCTAGAGTCTCAGAATCTTTATCAATGCAGTTTGTAAACATAATCTTAATAAACAGAAAGGTAGAGTCCGAAAATAATGTGATTTTCATTTTCTTTAATGTCAATGAACAACTATTTTTAAAAAGCTAAAGCGATGTTTGAAGAATGACTTTTCAGCTGCACTGTAGCCGTGATTTCGTGAGCAATCACAACGTGAGCAATCACAACGGTTCAGTGTCACCAAGGTGTATTTATATTTAGCGCCTGTGGTCTGACCTGTGACCTGACCTGTGGCCTGTGACCTGTAATCTGACCTGTGACCTGTGACCTGCACTTTAGCCCCGCCGTTTTCAGTACCGACAGTATTTTGAAGAAGAAAAAAATCAAACGCGCTAGTATTCTGGTACTCACTTTTTATCGAAAAATACGGGCTGAATAATGGTAATTCGCTAAGGATGACGGAACAGGAAGATATTTCGTCTTGTTACTTTACTATCGAGGAAACTTGGAGCCGTTAATACAATTAAGTTACTTTGCTCACGCGTCACTATATTTACCGGACTTCGATACTTTCGTTTGGAGGCTGCCTTCAGGAACCCAAGCCAATTCTCAGGTATGTTTTAGATAAATGTCTAAATGTGTGAATAAACGAGGAGTGAGAAAATTTGGAGCTATAGTTGTTTTCTGCGGCATTATTCTTCATGTTGTACTAAATTAAAGCTTTTGCCACCGTAAAAACCTGTTCTTCGTTTTTGAATTATGTCAGTTCAGCGAGTCTCGATATTGCTTTGGAAGTATCTTCTAGTGAAAGAAGAAGAGTTGTTTTATTGATGGAAAGTGTCCAAATTTCTCCTTGCGGCTTTATTTGCGAACGCAAGGAGAGTTGATGTTAGCAAATTTCGGGTTGAAAACACGGCCATTTTGAGACTCCGACCACGAAAACTGATATTCGTACTCTTCTCGAAAATAAAGCCTTTTTGCGAGAACAACTTACATCAGATTACTTATCTACCTAAAGGCTATTTATGGACAAAAAAATGGAGGAAATCGATTTTTCAACTCTTGTCACTCAATGGTCGATATTTTCTGACCGTCGCTTTTAAGCCATGAAACAATAGTCCACTTTTAAAGAGCTCTAAAAAATTTTCATAGAAACGAACAAAAAGTCGTATTTGATATGTTTCACATAAACTATTCATCTCCAACATTTCTCTTTCCTGACTTTAAAGAGTAAGCAACCACCTTAAGAAACGCAAGAAACCTGCCCTTCTTCGAAATAACAAGCTTCAAAATAGGCTCCGAAGCTGGTCACAAACATCGCTGCTTTAGAGAACGTGTTTAAGTCCGATCTTTTCGCTAGCGTCGCCAAGACATGGCTGAATGCTGACAGATACCGTTTAACGATGTTGAAAAATTCTCAGAGCGAGGACAGCGGCTTGGCAGCGTTCGCAGTGACGTGTTAGATTCTGATTAGTCCTCCGCCATTTTGAAAATCGAAAGGCGGGAATACAAGAAACAGTGGCGAGAGCTATAGTGCGTATGTCTTGTGGTTTTTGCTCTCTGTCAATTCCATTAAATGATTGGAATCCAGAATCTAAGTTCCTGTGAAAAATACTGGAATCCAGTACCTGGAATCCAAAATCCACAGCGTGGAATCCAGGATCCAAGACCGTCTGTCCTGTCTATACGATGACAATGAACCTTTTGGACATTCCCATCCCATTCATACAAATTTCCACTTCGACTGAATGGCAATTTAATGTTTATGAGTTTCTTGAGCGATGAATTCACGCCTTAATAGCAGAACTTAGTGACTGATTCTGTCGGTTTCCGGTCGTCATGTTTGTGCACATCTGGCGCGGATGAACAACACTAACATGACGTCTCCACACAAATTTCCATAAATTTGGGTGCATCGTTTCCCCGAATGTCTCGCGTATGAAAAATTGCGCTGGCGTGAATCTCAGCTTGGATATTCACACATTTACCTTCTTTCATATTCATGATTCTGGACTTTATCTTATGAACGGTTTTAATTTTTAATAGCGTGACCAAAACTAGCAATTTCTTTTAAATCAAATTCGGTCACACTAGCTGTGCAGGTTCCCTGAGCTTTTGTCCCTTTCAGTTTCTAGGAACTGGGGAAAGCCCCTTTAGCTTCCGGTAACTATCATTGTCGATTACTCACGATTGTACGCATAGCTTTAACCTTCGGAAAGTGAATATACAAACATTTTTTAACATATAAGCTTAGCGGTGGCATTTTGGCTTCAGTGCAGTCCATTATAGACCATTGAAAGAAGAAGTGATTTGACCTTCCAGTTTATTTGAGGTAAAGGTATTAATTTTTTTAAAACAGTACACAAACGATGTCAAACATTGCAAGGTTAATATTGCAAGTATACTCATACTGAAAGCGTTTGACAATTAAATAGATTATTTAAGTTATACCGTTTCCAAGCGAACCAGTACGGAGTCTGTAGCATATACAAGGTAGGTATGTGTATAACATTAGAAAACGCAATCAATTAAGAAGAAGTACAGAAACATTAAGAAGAATGACGGTTATGGCTACTTTACCAGCAAATCGGAAAAAAAAACAATGCGAATATTTAATTCCCTGTTCATTTCTAACAAATAATATATATTTAAAGATCTTCTCTATCAAGGTTAACCCGAATAAAAGGCGACTGAGCTTGACGTTTTTGAATTAAAACTCTCATGCAGGCCACTATAAACAATATATTAGGTTGAATGTATTACATGTGCCTGTTCTGACGTATCCGGCAGCGGTCTTAGCTCTAACCATAAGAAATTAGCATTTAAAAATGGAAAACGATACAATTTTCAGTTTCGGTTTCTAGATTAAACTGAAGGGGGAAACCCCTTCTGCTATACAATTCAGGTTGCCCAGTGATCCCTGCACTGCGTTTTCCCAGTCCCTCTTGGTAATCGGTGACGTATCCGAGGGAGTTAGAAAAGCAATATTTGTTGCTCTATAAACTGTTGGGGGATCCGAAGAATTTCGACGCCAGTGAAAAGCCTGGAGACCCTGTTGACCCGGTTATACAGCATGAAACTCAACTCTTCGTCTTGCTTCCTTTAATCCAGCCTGACGAGGACAGTTGCATAATTTGAAGTCAACAACATGGCAATACCTCTCTGTTTGCCCAACAACTGTCAATGGAATCCGGTTACAGGTGAATACACCAAGAAAAAGGAACGACGTTCGTCGCTCTATGTCGTGGATAAAGCTCTTCAGAAACTGAGGACTGTGAAAGGTAAACGTTATTCATTCCACCCTTGGTGAATGGCCCACTGTTTTCGGACGTTTATATGTGTTGGCTTGATTAACCGCGGCAGGATTAGCTCAGTCGGTAGAGTGTTTGACTGCAAAGCGGGAGATCGCAGGTTTAATACCCGGGGCCGGACCAGTACGCAGGGTCTTAGAGTAACTGAGAAATGAAGATACTGCGTTTGCGCTGCCAACAGCTAGACCTTGGCGTTTCTCGGATGGCCACTTAAAGTAAAAATAGTGTCGCACTCAAAGAAAGTGCATTTTTTCTAAAGCCTCAGCGTAAGAACGGCCAAAGAAAAATACCGGGAAGGGAATGCCGTTTAATAGTAGGGGTTGATATTTATTCTCATAATTGACCTAGGTAAATAAAAGTATGACCATTAAGTATGACGAATTCGCTAGACAAAAAAAAAAAAGGAAGAAGAAAACAACCACAACAACAACCTATAAAAGGTGAAGTAATTAACAGAACTTCCTATACTGAACGTTATACACCTATTTCAATTAAGGTTGCTTCAGAGGAGACTGATGCGTAATCCATGTTTCATAGCCCGCGGTGCAGTATTGTAGCAAGTCTAGTAAATTATGTGCCCGCAACGAACCTAGAAACCTAGAGAGCAAACGCTGCTGACGCTTCTATGCTATATCAGCAGAAAGATAAGACAATGTATTTCAAAACACTGAATCCTAGGCTTTTAAATTTAAGACAGTGATTTGAGGTTAGCTTTCTCTCTGTGGTAGTATGCAAAAACTGAAAATTTTCAGCGAGTTTGCTTAGCTCGTGCAAGTGGGAATTTTGGATGGAGTTTAATTCAAGGTATTTTTTGAACAACAATAAATAACTTAACATTAGGTGTTTATCTATTTTTGAGGCAACTTTTTTTTAAACTGAATAAAAAAAAAAGAATAGCGTTGATTTGCTTTAATGAAATAACCAGCATTCTGGCCCATGCAAAAACGCAGCTTAATCAGGCGGTAAACTCCCCATTCATTAATGAGGGGGGCATTGGGATTTTCGGTTTTGCGGTTTTGGCTATTTTTTAGATCGGTTTTTCGGTTTTTGTTGTAAAAGACTTCGGTTTTTCGGTTTTGGTGGTCATTGCGGTTTGCGGATTTTTCGTTTTTTAGCATCTGGTTTTCGGTTTTCGTGAAAAATACTAGCGGTTTTTCGGTTTTGGTACCCGATGTGGTTTTTGGTTTTCGGAAGGGCAGTGAGGTTCAATAATCGACTGCTTTTTTGAGTATCTGTTTATTACCACATTAAACCTTAGAGCAAGTTCCTGCTACCATGTAAAACTGAAAAGGAACTAATTGTATCGGTTAGCTTCCTCAGTGTCGACTCAGCTCAGTGCAATCGCATGTTAGACAATCAAGTCTCCAAACTTGCAGGTGTTAGTTATCTGCAAATGGAAATGTGCGATTAGAGATTTTCGATTGAAGTTTCCAGAGCTATAGCTTTTTGCGACTGCAAAATTGCAATTCTAAAGAGGACTTGTGTACAAATTCTCCTAAGTTAACTAGGCTCCATAACTAGCCGCTTTTCGGAAATTGAGCCGCAAAGTCTGGGCTCGAGAGAGCGGCAGAAACAAAGCCTATGATTTAAGCAGACACAAAAAGATACGAAGGCTTCAGACAAAGTCCATGACATTCACAAATACTTTGGTGAAATTAGTGTTAGTTTAGTTTGCTCTATATGCCCCACTTGTCACCATTGTATCCGTTTTTGACGGTTTTGTATGCGGTTTTCGGTTTTGGCCGAATTTTTTTGCGGTTTTGCGGTTTTGGATGATTTTTTCCTTCGGTTTTGCGGTTTCTAATATACCCCAATGCCCCCCTTATTAATGCTGTTAAAAGAAGAGGCTTCTAATTTTTTACTATGAGATTTTAAAAATGAAATTTTTCAGCTCGCTCATGCTTAAGAATTTTGTCAGTCATTTGTCTTGAAAGCTCTCTTGAATGCCCTTTCCCAATTGGTCTCCATTATTTCAATGAATAACGTGAACAAGATTAAACTTCCCGCTCCAAAAGGGTTTACCGGTTACCACAGTGCACTGCAGGTTATGAAACATGTTACACCGGAACAACCTTAATTGAAATAGGTGTATATCAGGAGGCTTAGTGAGTCATCAGCCAGAAGTTCTCCTCAGGAGGACCTTATTTTACAGGTAAGTATAATATGTGAGGGCTAACTAATAGACAATGTTAAAACATTTTATTTAAGAAAACCAGCCATGAAATCAGGCTATATTCTGTATGCATATCATGCTGCATATCTGATTACTTTATATTACCTATGAAAGACGGGACACTCGAGCTCTTTTCCTGAGCAACCAAGGACTGGTGGGATTAGTGAGGCGTAGCATTTTTAGCTATCAAAACAAGATTAAAAATACACTAGTTCTTTTATACGAGTCACTGTATTCTTTTTTTCTTGTATGTTATTTTAAAATCATCCATTCATTTAGTCTGAGAAAACAGCCAACATTTCACGACGCCACCACTGGTTTCCCCACCAACTCATCGACCCGTGAAATTCCACGGATGACTCGTCATTACGCAGATCTTGGTAATGCTTCTGATTGGTTGAAGCAAATTTTCACGTCAATTCGCTGGGAAACCAGTGGTAGCTTCGCGAAATGTTAGCTTTTTTCTTATTTAATATGTTTTCAATTAACCACTCTTGTACGTTTACGTTTGTTTTTTATATTTTTTATAGGACCCATTTGTGTAGTGTCGATCGCTGGTGCGTACCGCAAAGGGAAATCATATGTACTAAGCGAAGCTTTTGATCAACCAGAAGTTTTTCCTCTTGGACACCACATGGATCCAGAAACCATGGGAATTTGGATGCATATTATTCCAAAAACGTTCCGTGTAAGCTCCAGCACCTCAAGTATACAATGCTAGCTGCTTTAACTGTAGATAATTATAGCGCGGGCAGCGGATCCTCATAGCTAGAGAAATTGGGAAGGAATCATCCGAGAAAATATGGTTATCACGTTAGCGTGCAGCTAAGAGACCGTCCGTGCAGACGGTGAGGGTAGGGGTACAAAAACTCAGTAGGGTACGGGAGGGAATCTCAGACGTGCACCTTGCGTTTTGTTTTGGCCACACTTCCACAGAGTAAAATGTGAATGTTTTTCTATCATAAATTTCGGGGCGATAGTGAAACTGACAAACAACAAACAGGCTCCCATTACTCCGCCAGTGTTGCTCTCTTTAACTTAGACCTCATTTAACATTCTTCGCTCAGTTTAAGAGTCTTAGATCAAGTGGTATGGTTACAAAATCAATACAATGCAAACCAATTATAGCCAAGTTATAATGCAGGGCATATTCATTCTCAAATGAGAAATCGAAGTGACTTATGACTTAATTAATTCCATACATTTCTGTCATTTATGTCAGTCTACTATCTTGTCTCGAAAATTTGAGACATCATTTTTCGAATCCCTTTTCTGATTGTTGCTGAACATTTTGGCCTTCGTTGATTAAACTCTTTCTTTCATCGAACGCTGCTGTGAGCTACTTAAGTTCTTACTTAAAGACAGGCAAAGTTCAATCGGAGGATTTGTCTTTTTGGTTATTATTTAGGATTCAAGAGGCCGTGAATTCACGGTCGTGTTATTGGACTCCGAGGGAATTGATGCTGTTAGTGGAGAAGGATTAGACGACAATCAAATATTTACACTTACAGTTTTACTGGCTTCTGTGCTGATTTATAACTCCTCAGGGGTCCCGACAAGGCACGATCTTGAAGGTTTGGAGTATCCTTTAAAGGCTTAGGTCCGCAGTAAAGGTTTAGTTGCTTGCGTCTTAAATTTAACTATCCGGACCGCCGCATCGGAAGTGTTGGAGCCAGGAAAATGTAACAGAGAGATATTGAAGATGGTTCGCAATGTTTTTTTCCTTATTTATCTTGGAAATGGTTTGATGATCAATGATTTATTTATCAGCACAATGATTGAATTGTGAAAAAGATTGTCCAATCGCTGTCCATCACAGTTGTCGGAACTCATGCGTAAAAAGGCGAGTTGTGAGGCCTTGGTAACAGGTGACTCAGTTTCATCTAATTTTTTGACCAGATTGCTATAAGCCACTTTGTACTCGATGTTTTTTTTTTTGACTGTTTGCGAAAAAGAAAATCTTGAAAGTATTTTATTTAAATATTTAGATACAAAAAATAAAAGACGTTCGAACTTGTGGTTATAAAAGACGTTAAGCTAGGGTGTTAATAAAGGGGTGGGCTACCGACGCTATAGCAAACTTTTTTTACGTTAAAAAGTGGTATAACTTTATGTTGAACAGTTTTTGGCATTTGTTTGATGTGGCAGTACTCAGAAGATTTACCAGTTGAAGTAAATTGCTGAAATGGGCTAAAAACGTAGCTAGCCACCTTGAACTAGAGAGCTGGTAATAATTGCAAACACAGTCTAAACCTTCACCGATGACACGAATTTCACTCAGCTCAATTAGTTGTCCAGTTACAAACTTTGCGGTATGAACTTTCAGAAGTTGGTTGAATATGATCGTCCGGGTGAACGTAGTCCTGAATGGGACTGTTGCTGTTGACAGTGACTGAAACTGGTGCGATAGTCATCTTCAGAGTAAAAAAATATATATATTAATGAAAAAAGAGAGAAAAAAAAAAAAAAAAGGAAGAAGAAGAGTGAACTTTTGAAGTATGGCCTTTGTTGTGAGAATTGTGCATTGTATATTATTCCGTAACTTAGTATTTAGTTTCATTGTGAAGCTGTCCAAGCGGATTAAACTTCGCTCCAACAGCGAAGGGTCGAGCTTGAGCAGTCGTTGTGAAGACACGGAATATTTCCATAAAACTTTCCCATTCTTTATATGGCTTCTTAGAGACGTAACCCAGTCCATTCCACCTGACTGCACGGATCTTAAAGATTACTTCTTGACAAGGGTGAGCTCGTTTACAAGCGTAATTTTAGGAATTGGTCTATAACGACAAGTCACCGTTAATATTATTATTATTATTATTATTATTATTATTATCATTATCAAATATCAGTATTAGTTTCAGTATTACTATTATTATTATTATTATTATTACTGTGTTTTCATAATAATCATAACTATAACAAAATTCTCAAATCTTGTTGGCTATCAACTGCCCTAATTATTTAATTTGTTTTAAAGACCGTATTCGTATTTATTATATGGAGAAGAGTGTTTTACTGGGAACTAAACCACTCATAGATTCCATACGCCACCTCATCCGGGACCCGAGTGGCGTATTTTCCGTATGTCACCTTTGTGAGTGTCGTATCGTTCAATGACGTCACGATTCCCGCCTTTTGCTTTTGTTGAATTGGTTTCTCCCGTCGTGTTTGTTGTTTAGAATAAAAACATGGCGTGCAGGTTTGCGTCCATCAGCGACGAAGAAGTTAAAGAGTTTACAGAAAAACTTGTAATTGAAAATGAGAACACGAAGAAGCAAACCTTGTACGACATAAAAGTTTTCAAAGAATATCTTGACGCCTGTGACGAGAAAAGGGAAATTGAAGATATTACGCCCGTGGAACTGCAAGAAATCATCAAAAAATTTGTTCTTGCTGTGCGAAAGAAAAATGGTGAAGAATACGAACCCTCGTCCCTCAGAGCGTTTATCCAAAGCATCGACCGGCATCTTCGCGAAAACAACTGTGGAGTCTCCGTGCTTAACGACAAGGAATTTCACGAAGTGCAAGATATTTTAAAGAAGAAACAAAAGCAGCTGAAATCCATCGGGAAAGGAAACCGGCCTAATGCAGCAGACCCGCTGTCAGATGAAGACATTGACACTTTTTACAGCCGCAAAGTCTTAGGAATTCACACTCCTAAAGCTCTATTAAATATACCCTCCGGATGAACAACTGTACCTTCTTCGGTATGAGGCCAGGAAAAGAGCAGAGAGACCTTTGCTGGGGCGATTTGCAATTAAAAACAGATTCGGAGGGAAACTGCTTCATCGAGTTTAACATTGAAAGACAAACGAAAACGCGTACCGGCGAAGACCCTCGAAATATTAGAGAGAAGAAACCTAAAATGTACGAAGACAAGAGTAACGCATATCGCTGCCCCGTCAACACCTACTTGCAATTGGCTTACAAAGAGCACCGGCCCACAAGCATGATGACCGATGAATCTTCTTTCTATCTTGCGGTTAATAACGAAAACTCGAAACCTGGTCAAATGTGGTTCAAATGCTCTCCGCTTGGAGTCAACTCCTTGTGAAGCATGCTCAAGAACATGATTCGGGCCTAGAAACAGATGAAAAACTTGTAAATCACAACACAAGAAAGCATTTGGTTCAGAAGCTGGTTGAAAATGACACACCGCCAGGCGAAATCATTCAGATCACACGACATAAAAACGTTAACTCTAAACAACTACTCATCTTTATCCGACAAGAAACAGCAGCAGATTTCCGCTGTGTTGTCTAATGCTGCCAGTACCAGCCAAAGCTTGTCAGCCGTATCTATTGAAGAGAATACTGAAGCGGAAAGCTTTTTATCGGGTGCAACTTCGGGAAGTTTATTTCAAAATTGCCAAATCGCAACGGTAAATGTCCAAGTTTATCAGTCCGGTCGAACTGAAAAGTCTTCAAAGATTCGTTGTGAAAAGAAACTGAAAATCACTGTATCTGATGATTCAAGTCAAAGTCAGTATTTTTTTCAGTATTTACGTGTAATATTAGCTCACAGAATTTTGCTTGATTGGGTTTAGTGTCTCTATATACTTGGCACCAAGTACTTTTGTATTTTCTGTTTGCAATAAAGCCCAGGCTTATTTGTAAAACTTGACTACTTTAAAACACAATAAAATCGGAAATATTTAATATTCAGTCTCCATATAATAAAAAGAACATTACACGTTGGCGAGAAGATATGAATTTTATGTTCTCGTGGCAAGAACATTATCTCACTCGTTCGCTTCGCTCACTCGTGAGATATTGTTCTTGCCACTCGAACATAAAATTCAGATCTTCTCGCCACCGTGTAATATCCTCTATTTATTTTACTAATAGTATTTTTGTTTATTTGATCGTAACTCTCTGTTCGATCTTCATCCCAACTTGTTAGGTTTTCAAAGAACAAGACTTCTCTCGGTCAGATCCTGCCCAGCAAGTAGCCGAAAGCATTTTGCGTTTCTTTCCTGGTTTTCAAGCCTTTAAACTTCCCCCACCAACAGTTGACGACGAAGTACTGCAAAATATCAACAGGAACAAAGATCGGTTGAATCCTAAGTTTTTAGAAGGAATTGACCAATTCAAACGATTGCTATGGTCCACTCTGGTCCCTAAGCAAGGCCCAAACGATGGAGAAGTGGTGACTGGTGTAGGTATGATTTTAAACTGGTTTCAGTTATAAAAACATTATCCAGGAAAATTACAGGACACAATTTTCAGTAATATGGTATCTTAACTTAAAGGGGCTATATCGCTAGGATACTGCTGTTTTTAAGTCAAATCTGTGCTGAAGCCATTTGATGGTTGATGGCGCCTTTACCCATACAAATATGTGCTCCTGTAGAGGGAACACTAACACTGATTTTTGCAGGCATATCATTAAAACTTGAAAAGCTGACCCGACTTTTTCAAGTTTTAATCCATGTCCATTCCTACCATCCTTTACAACAGACGACAGGAAACAGTTTCAGTGCCTGAATATCAGGGGTCTTGAGTAACAAAACTGTACCATTATTTTTGGAAGTTTAATTGATGCGGGGACAAATTTGTTTGTTTGTTTTTGTTGTTGTTGTTTTACGATAGAGAGTAGCGTAACATAGCCCCTGTAAGTCGGTTTGCAATTATTTTTAAAATTCCTAATTTTCTTTTTTCAGGTCTTGCAGCTCTAGTGCAGCTCTACGTGGAAGCTATAAATACCCCTGGTGTAGTTCCAAGCGTACAATCAGCTTGGGATACTTTTGTAGGGGTAAAGTGCACAGAAGCATCGCAGGCGGCATTGACCATTTACGATTCTCTGATGAAGTCAGGGCTGTCAGGCCGCCTGCCATGTGACAATGACGTCATTCGACAAAATCATGACGCAGCTTTTGAGAAGGGAGTCGCTCATTTGGAGGATGAGACATCTGGACTATCAGCTGTTACAACTGAGAAGGTCATGAGAGAAGTTACGGTAAGCTTAGTGAACATCTACAACAATGTATCCCCTTGGCTTCTTCTTAAATGGAGAGAAATTCTTTGATACTTTACGAAACTTTTTTTTAAGTGGCGTCATAAGCAACGACTTCTGAACTTGGAAAAGCATGTTTTCTTTCTTTTTTTTCTTTTTCATCTTTTTATTAGATGTGTATGTGTGAAAGGAGACGACTAGAAAGGTCTAAAGACATCCCTCTCCCAAATATATTTCATTAAACTTTGTCGTTGTATCACTTAACCCTATTCAGACCGGGGGGTGGGCCTTTTGATGAACCCGGCCCCCTCGCTTAAAAGTTGAATACCCTCAAAACTGTTCAAGCTAATTGGCATTATTTTATCAAAGTTACTGTCACTGTTGATGAAATCCAGGCTTTTTAGTGACTAGTTTGAGAAGAAAACATAAGTCAATGTGACCAAATGGCAGATGCTGAGTTTAATTTTCAACAGTGTTCATTTCCTTCGAAATTGCGTATTTTGCAGGTTTTTTTGCTTCCTAAGCATCCTTTTATACTCAGATTAAGTTTTCTATTAAAAATTCCTCGATTTTTACCGGTTTTAAGTAAAATGGAGTACATTAAAATAATTCAAAAAGGTGGATCCAAGATGGCAGATGCTTCCAGTTCCCTTTTAGTAATAAATAACGTCATTGTGACATCACTGCTATTGTTTAAGGTTATTTATATGTTGACAACTTCTAGCCTGCAAACGGCAGACGTTTCTCCTCGCTCATCGCCGCTGGGGGACGTTTCGCGAGGAGGAACGTCTGCGACTCAGCGACAGAAATTCCATACTGATGACGTAAATGAATGTTTACATAACAAATCCAGCAGTCATGGGGTTCCAAATGCAAATTTGTTCAATTTTACGTTTCTCCTTGTCGATTTTGGTAAAGCGTTGTGTTGATCTGCGAATGAACTCCAGCAAAACTCGAATGCTTCTTCCAGAGAAGACTATATTCCACAAATATTGACTGTTTCATTAGAGATTTATCGCGTTTTCATTTGACCTTTGCGGCCTTTTGTCTTTTGTCTGTTATTCGTAAACAATAGCTAAAACAATGAGACTTCTCCGTGGACCAATTAGCGCTTCTGACCGGATGCCGGACAGATTTTGCGTGACTTTATCAAACACCTTACTATCTAGATATTTTTCGGTTAACGTGTACTTTGAGGGAAATTTGGATTCTGCCAATAAATTCGACAATCTGTGAAAGTTTGGTGGCCGTAGCGTGAGCAGTCTTGTAGATATAGAGGAGATCTTATAGAGCCTCCCCCCCCCCCTGGTCGCAGGAATAGGGTTAATATTATACTTTGTATATTTTCTTGCTTCCCGTCCTGTAATGACAGGATGACTTTTTTCCGTTTGCTTGATTTCCAGGCAGCATTTGACAAACGGTTGGCCTCATGGAAGAATGAAAATGACAAATTAACACGAGATGCCTGCACCAGTCTTCTCAAGCTACTCAAAAAAGAACACTTGGGTCCAGTACTCGAAAAGCTACATGGAGGGGAGGGTGCACAAGTCTCATTTGAGGACATTATTCAAGGGTACAACCGACTTGAACAGGACTTCAAAGTGAAAGCCATTGGGGCTAAAGATGTTTCTGCTGCCGTTTTCTTTGAATTTCATCCGGTAAAAAGCTGTAAAGTTCTTACTTCTAAGAGAAAGAGAGGAAAGTTTTAAAATCGAACTCGAAATGGGCAGCTAAAAACGGGGAATGGGCAACCCACCGTTTCAGAGAAATAAAGACAGTTTAACCTATAATGAATGTTTGGGCAGGCAAAAAGTATTTCAAGTATATTCGAGCCTTTTTTATGCCCAAAGAATAATACAGACAAGTAGAGTGCATAAAAAGGCGAATTTTCTTCACGGCTATGGTGAACTAAGCACTAAATGACCTTCCCCCAGATTTGAAAACTGCTTGAGGTGTTGGCATATTGGTGAATAGTTTAACTCTTAAAAGGAAAAAAAACTTTGACACTGGCGTAAACTGGTGACCAATCAATAGAGTGACCAGTTAATAAGAATTGGCATTATATGTATTGCACCACTTTTCTTTAAAATTTATATCAGGTTCTAATGGAGGAAATGCAGCGATATTTGGGGGTACTACGACAGCTCAAAGATTTCGACGAAAACTTGACTCGAGAAATCGCTGCAAGAGCCTACCAAGAACAGGAAAGAGTGAAGCTTGAGGTACATGTAGTGGAAAAACTGTGACGTCACAAAAATCCACATTTATGAAAGTCTGGGATTGGTTAGCATATTTAGAAATAACCAAAATAGCCCAGTTGCCAAAATTCAGCCTAAATTGGTGGGGAAATATAGGCACCGTTTACTCTATACAAATGCTTCCAAATTGGTTTGCTAATTTAGAACGATTTATATGGAGTCATCGGAGCATAACGGTGCTTATATGTCCCCATCAATTTACATTAACAGGCTGGTTTTTTAGCAGATGGGCATTTTTCATGATTTTTTTCCTGTATATGCATGCTGACCAACTCCATAATTTGACAAGTTTAAGTGTTTTAAAGTTTACTTCTCTTCTCTTCTGCAATTCATTGATCATTTATCATACTTCAGATTTGACATTTGGGGTATTTAAACATAAGGTTTACGATAAGCGACCATAAGAGACTGTTCATTTATTTGAGGGAGGGGGGGGGGGGGGTGGGCTGGTACATTTTAATTTTCCTATTCATAATTTCCCGTGGGCATGTTCTTGCCACTGCATAACATAATGTAGCCCCCCTTCGAGTCTGCACATGAAATAAGATGACCCAACCTCAACGAAAGAAACAGTTTTAATACAACTTAAATAAAACTCACCGAACTATTTAAAGCAAATAGCGAGTATCCCTCCTCCCAGATCTAGTAGTTGTCACTGTGATCTGAGTATCATCCCCTTCCTCATCATCATCCTCTGAAATCGAGCCAATCTCGGCAAGGACATAGTCTGTTTGAACGCTTTAATCATCAGAAGATAAGTATTCCTCTTCATTTTCACTACTGCAGAGTGGACTTCCCTCTTCTTGTGTAAAACTCTGTATCTGTTGTTGAATAATGTGCCTTTGCACCTCCATTAGCTTTGCATGCTTGTTTGATGCAGTGCGAAGCCCGTGATGCTTCAAGTATTTAACGATAGCTGCTATAAGTGTCTGCTTACTAAGGGAGCCATCTTTAAACATCGCATTCCAATCATACTCTTGGTATGTCTTGCTTGCCTCAGCTGACTTTTTAGTTAAAGTACAAAAGGAAGTTGAGAAGGAAGAGCAAGATATTAAAGATCACCTGAACAGCCTCTATTTTAAGTATGGCCTAAGTAAGGGGAGCCAAAGAGATTTTGACGAGGAAAGGATCACAGTGCTGACAATGCTCAGGAAAAAAAAGAACTATCCAAAACATTCAACATCTACATAATGCAAGGAACAAATGTCAGGATATGTTTCGTGGACACACTCTGAAGTTTAAATCAAAAAAGGGTTAAAAAAAAAGAAAATAAAGGAGAGCAACAGAAAGAGAAAAGCTAGACGAGAAGAAGAGAATTTTGGTTTAATCTCCAAACTACTGTCTGATGGTGAGATTCCAGTTAAGGCAGTCAATGTGGCTGCTCTGATATCCTTGAAAGGGCCTTTAGTTTATTGGCTAAAGCAAATGATGGAAAGAGGGCTTAGAAATGATCAAGCTTCTACACTAATTAAAGAGTACTTGCCCTCTTTCAGCTCCTGTCTTCAAACAGTGAATCAGAGGACAGTGAATACTGAGTAATACATGAAGTTTAATTTTCCAAAGTGAAAGGACTTCTATACACCATGTTATGTTGGTTTGTTATGCCATCAGTTTGATAAAAAATAATATTTGACTTGTTCTTTTCGAACGGAAATTGGAATGCACAAAAATACATGGCCCGTCAGAAATGGTTGCACAATTTTATGCAGCCTCGCCCCCCCCCCCCCCCACCCATTTTTAGGTGCACAAAAACGTATGACCCCCACCACATTTGCACCAGCCCACTCCACATGACCGGTCCCTAAGCTAATTTATCGTTTGTCTCATGATAATCTCTTTGTTATTGATCGAGACCGTGACGTTTTGTCCGCGTACTGATGCAGGCGATGGTATCAATTTACTGATCACGACTGTTAGTAATGTCATGTTGACTGTGATTCTTGAATTACGACCTTCAATTATCGTTGGTAGGTTTCGATCCTATCATTAACGAGCCGCCAATACGCAAATCACTATAGATAATTTCGATTAATCTCAACATGAGTTTTAGCTGTATCCTCTTTTCATAGGAGGAACACGCCCGTTTGCAGCAAGAAAATCGTGAACGACAAGTGGAGGCAAGTAATGGCAGTTCATATTTGGTTATAGCTTTAAATACCCAAAGCCGAAGGTTAAAGCACCGTGCAAACGGACGCAACATCGTTGGCCAACAACTCCCAACTTTGTTGTATGTTACACGTTGCGTCCGTTTGTACACCCTGTTGCATGTTGTTGGATGCTGTTGCGTGTTGTTTGAAACCGGTCAAGCTTTTAGCTACGTACAGTGTACAAACGGACTCAACCACCTCCAACAATGTTGGGAGTCGTTGGCCAACAGTGTTGCATCCGTTTGCAACGTTTCCGTTTTAATCCTCATGGGAGGATTGATGGGATGGGGGGCAAGATTTTTCGCGTGCCGAGCATTCCTCTTACCCTTTTACCCTTTATTTTTAATTTTTTGATCTTTTATTATTTTTGCCACACAAGATAAATTACAGCTGGTAGGGTGACTGTGACGGGGAAATCTTCGAGAAGCCGACTAGCTTATAAGAAATGGAGCCCCTGTAAAAAGGGGCAATACGGAGGCAATACGTCCTAGCCGGCATGATCACATGCTGTTTACGGAAAATTCCCTCATCCATGTCACGAAATTCTGTATTTTAAAGCCTCCCCTAGAGCATGACTCAGCAACTGAGGACATTTCTGCTACGTTTTCAATGTTGGTTAGCATGCAAGGATTTTTCCCATGCCTATCGTCAATAATTTGCTCACTGGTAATAGAAGGGGTGGCCCCAGAGTGGTTTTGCATTGAAATTGGCATGCAACAGAATTTTGCATGCCCTGTAAGCATAATTTGAGGTTCCGTGACCTTCTCACCCAGGCCGCGAGAAGCCTAGGTTCTAGTAATAAGTAATTCATACCCAGCAAAATCTCCGGCATGCCGGGCATGCCAAATTTTCTGGCATGCCCGGCATGCCAAATTCTCTGACATGCCCGGCATGACAAATTCTCTGGCATGTCGAGCGTGCCATAATCTGGGTCATCCCGGGCATGCCAAAATCGGTCTCTGGCATGCTCTCAACGCACAGGTTATAATTCCTTGAATCTACAGATATTTTAAGCCTGGCTTAAAAAATAAATAAATAAATAAATAAACAGATCACCGTGCTTATCTTTTGATGTACGGCGGTTACACGATGACGCCATTGCTATTCCTTTCATTTTCATAGATTTGGTTGTCCCAGCGAAGTTTAAATAACAAAAGCTCTAATTTCCACAAGAAAGTAAAACCCTGAGGGATTCTGCTGTAGTAATAAAACAGCGTCATCGTGGAGATGACCTGTTGGGGGGTTGTAAAAACTCCTTACCACTTTTAATGAGTCTTTAATAGGATTCCCATTTCACATTGCGAATAAAATCACTAAAAAGAGAGACAGAGACTATTTTCATTGTATAATAAAATGCATCTATGTTCCATGAAAACTTTTAAAAATACAAGGTTATAGAATATCTTTCAAAGTTCATTACAAACTGAGCTAAGCCCCAAAATCACTGTTCATCATTCAGTAAATTATGATGTTTGACAATGCAATGTGCTTGGATATAACGTTGCAATTACAAATCTCTCAAACGCAATTTTCCCTACGTTAGAAAAGCTGTTTTTATCTTGTTTCACATTTTGATAAAGAGTCTGAGTTCCTCTTTCTTGTTTTGTAGGCTTGCCAGGGATTAGTGTTTTTGTGTTATTAGCAGTGTCTGTGTTCTTTGTTTTTAACTCAAAGTAAGTCAGTAATAACTGACAGTATCAAAGAATTGCTCTCTAGAAAAGTAATTATCTCCTCGTCATGTCTGGAAGTTACCTGTAACAAAAAAGAAATGGAATGTTAACACATGCATGGGCAATATGAAAAAAGAAATAGAACATGTAGACTCAGCTTCTCTTAACATATTTTCATACTGGCTTGTTGAGTCTGTTAAAGGTCGCAACTAATTGTCTGAGGCTAATTTCACAAGAGTGTGCAATTGAGATAAATGCATGGCAAGTGAAAGAAACGTGGTTTCAGATTAGCCAATTTACATTGCGTTGTTCGATGATGTTTACATGCTCTTCTACTGCGAAATAAACCTTTGCATTTGGGATGGAAAGTCAAGATTATCCCGAGTTTGACTGACACTTGAACAACAGTTTTATTTTTAAGCAGGTAAGGCGTAGACCATCATTTCGTATGTTACCTAGAGTTCTAATAAATAGGTCATAAAATAGGATTTAACGAGAGCGAATTTGTTTCTCAATCGGTGTATAAAAAGGTAAGGCTATCAAATGAGCAGTTTATAAAGTATCAAAATCATTAAATTAAAACCTCACATAATTAGGAAAATTCCTATACGAAAACAATGCTAATGACATTAAATTGATCAGATAAAATTCTCACAAAATATGTCTCATTGTTTGCTTTTGTTTTTGCGTAAAGGTAAATTTTTCGGCCCACAAAGCAAAGTTGAAAAAACGACTAAATCTTAGTTTTTACATTGAACATGTTTATTAGCTTAGTTTTTGTCCGTTTTAAAAGCTTTATAAAAGGTTAAAAAAAGGTTAAAGGCCTGTTTATAGTGGAAATTGCACTTAGCTTGTCCAGCTAATTTACAGGCACTCCACTTAAATATTTAGAAACAAATAATTCAAATACAACATAACAGGATTAAAAACCCCAACTGGCAGAAGGCGACCAGTTGGCTATTTACAAGCGTGGCCGAGAATTTGAACTCGGGACGACCGAGCACAAATCCAGCAAGTGGCCAGAGCGGGACTCGAACCCGAGACCGCTGGATTGCGAGTCCGACGCGCTGACCACTCGGCCACGCTTCCTCCTAACCCAATCATAATTTTCGAGTTAAAATAGTACAAAATCATTTCAAAAACTATGTTCATTTAAAGTAGAGCCGGCAAACGTGAACATTTTGTAATTTAAAAGTCGGACCCAGCCAGGTTGTTTAAGCTTACTAAATAGAATTTTTTGCATTTTAGCGTCCTATAAATTTACCAGAATCACCTCTCAGAGGCTTACTGTAGCAAAGCATTTTGTAGTACACTCGTAGACAAGCAATGTAAGCCTTAAGTCTTTGCTTGGATGAGATGTCCAAAAGAAAAATTAGTTTTGTGGACCTAAACGCACATTCCCAGACTGCTTATATTGAGTTGTTTACAACTTTGCATTGACACCTGTAGCATGTTCACTTTTTTAAAGCGAAATCCAAATCTGATTTTGGCATTTGATTTACGGATATTTTATTTTGTCTCCAAAAGTGATTGTAATATCCGTTTGATTGTATTACAAACAACGGTCAAACTATGCAGCAAGAATAAGTAACTTTACCAGTACAGTGAAAAAATATGACCGTAGGTGCCAAAAATAATTATGCTCGAGCTGTAAAATTAGATCTGACTTTTTTTAGCTTTGGTTTCTATATTTTTGAAGTTTTCTCTAGTCTTCTTAGCAGCAGAAGAAGATTACAAGACGTACAAACAGAAACAATCCGAAGTGGACGAGTTGACAGCCACTGAATGCCAAAAAGCTAATTCACGGGATTTGTTCGATATTCAGGCTTTTTCTTTACAAATTAATACTAAATCTGTACTTACAGTCTCTCGCAGAATCCATTTCTTGTCCAGCATTCACCAACATCTCAACCATGCACCGCAGAAAAAAAAAAAAAGACAAACAAGTGCGAAGAGACATGACGACATCGTGACGCCAAAACTTCCACGCTGCAACAAACTACACTGAATTAGATTCATCGTCATTGGAAAACACTTCTGCGGAAATTCGGCCGATTTCGTGCGTGCTCAGGGTATCTTCGGATGAAGCAGATAACGTTGCTCACAGGACTATCGTCAGCAAGGAGTAAAAGAGTTTGCGAGATTCGCATAGCCGACAAGAAGCGCACTGAAAAACCTAAGCAAAATCTATCTGAGAAGGCAGTCCAAATTCACCAAATCAGAACGTCTCTGCAGTATTAACGTCGTACTCTCGTACTGACTTGAACGACCTGGTAAGCTTAATTTTCACCAGCCTTTAAATGCTGTTGACCGGGAAACACTCCGACGCGATAAAACTTAAGCATGGATAAGTTTATACTGAGAAGATTTGTTATCTTATTGTTTAAAACGCTTTTCCGCGATCAAATTTAAATCTGGATCCAGAAATGTCAGTATCGGTTTGAAATAAAAGGATTAATCTTTTATTGCAAGTGAAGTATTCTATTTTATGCAGGAATAATGTTGTTTTGTTGTGCTTTTCATTTATAAATCCAGGCTTCTGTCTTCAGTTTTGCCAATCGATCCCGTGAAACACATTGTGACAAACATGACTTTTTTTTGTTATAATCTGCATTTATTGCCAGGCATGAAACCTGTAACTTCAAGCTCCCTAAGATGTATTTGGCGATTATATGTGATTCTCAGGATATGATGCTGAAGCGAACATCAAAATCAGTCTTGCTGGGCATGCCAGTTTCAAGCCCTGCGTGCCGGGCATGTCAATTCAACTGGCTTCACGGTCAGCATGCCCGGCCTGCCAAACTAGAGGAGCAAAAACTGGGAATGAATTATCAACCCGGCGAGAGATCTGGGTCCTAAGTTTAGCTGGGTCAATTTTGGGCTGCAAGGGAATGAACCCATTTTCTTTCCATGCCTATGAGATGTTATTTCTAAGTACCAATGTTCCCTTGAATTTTGTCATGCCTAAATATATAAAATTTCCCGTCTCTCATTAATCCCCAGACTGAATACAAGTTTTACGCTCGGTAGGCATGTTCAATTGAAAATCATGCCCATACCCTCATTCAAAACAAAATGCTATCAAATTTTAGTTTCCAAGCCGTTACTGTATAAGACTCCAAATAAAGCATTGTCTTGTCTTGCCTTTCTCCCCCTTTCTCAGGTCAGATTCAAGTGTTGTCTCACCCACTCTGCCCCAAACCCATTAACAACATCCTAGATCCTTCTCTGTACCCTCTTTTTAACTTAACTTCTTCTTTTAGAAATAAAAAAGCCATCTGGAAAGGCTACGGAACTCTATACTATCTCACCAGAAACGAACGAAGGCGGGCCTGATTTTTAGGTCACTCCCATAGCTTAATGCGGATGTCCTCATCCTTTACAGGATATACTGTTTCGCAGTAAGTTCTTTAAAAAAAAACTAAGTACAAGCTAAAAAACGAGGTTGTGTTCTCTTAAAACAGATGGAACGGTTTCAAAAAAGGTTTGAAGAGGAAGGTAAAATACTACGTGAGCAGATGGAAGCAGATGCAAAAGCTCAACGTGATCAAATGGATAACATGTTGAAAGCTAGTATGAAGAAAGCTGAGGAGGATAGGAGAGCCTTCGTGCAAGAAAATCAAACATTGAATGCAAGACTTGGAGAGATGCAAAAGTCAAATAATGAGATGCAGCAAATGGTGGAGAGTTTAAAGCTGCAGCTCTTGCAGAACCAAGGTAGACGAGAGGAAGTAAGAAAACCAAGTTTCTTTGATAAAGCAGTTCAGGTGGTCACAGGCTTAGGAACTATTGCCGGTGCTGTTTCAAAGTGCTCTGTTATGTAACCTTTCACTTTTCTGACACTGAAAACAATTGTTTCCCCATTAAGAAATTCCAGTTACATTAAACATGCACAGAGTAGCATTAGAGTAGCCTGACGCGATAAATAGTTTTATTATAATTTTTTACTGGTACAGTTTAAACTTTCATTTTTTGCTAAAGTGTCAGAATATATCGATGCAGTTTGTAAACATAAACTAAATAAACAGAAAGGTTGAGTTGGAAAATAATTTGATTTTCATTTTCTTTAATGTCAATGAACAACTAATTAAAAACTTACGCGCTGTTTAGAACCCATCGAATGTGAGGCTGAGCTGGTTATTATGAGGTGGGGAAAGAAGCTTTCATTAGTTAACAGTGCCATAACTGACGGGGCATAACCTGAAGGTTGGTTCAAAGACAAATTAGCAACAACAAATAAATGCGATAAATGTCTTACCTCTAAATTAACAATTAAGAATAGTACAAGAGAAGCCCGTTGATGAAAACGTGACTTGTACATGATCATTATTCGTGTTCGTACCAATTTATGTCAAGCCCCCCCCCCCCACCCCTCCCTAAAAAAATCCCAGTAGATAGCTAGCAGTCCAGCAGGCAACTACTTACAGGGATTTCTGCGAAAATTATTATCATTATATTCTTCTTCTTCTTCTTCTTACTATTATTATTATTATTATTATTATTATTATTATTATTATTATTATTATTTTTATTATTACTACAATTATTATGCATGCTCCACGTTCTTAGACATGATGAATGACATTGGCATTGACAAAAAGCAGCAACTTTACATAATCAAAAAAATATATAAATATAGCCATTAGAGCAACATACTGCATCTTTTGTTGTAGAAATAGGAACTGGGATAGCCCAGACTTAATACAATTTTGATGTCTTCTCTTTTTTTCTTTCTCTTTTTTTTTGTTTTGTTTCTGCTTTTTTTGTTTTGTCTTTTGTTTGAATAATCCAATCTCAAGCAGCATTTGCAAATTGCCTATACATAGCGAGATTTACAATTGTACATTCAAAAACACAAGCAAAGTTTCCATTATCATCAAAATCATTAATCATCATCGTCATTAAACACAGCTTCTACATGGATTGCTTGAGTCTTCCTTAAACATCAAGTCACCGCCCGTGACCTTAGGTGTCCAGGACTATACTTTGCGAAGGATTCTGGCTGCACCCGGTAAACAAGCTATCTGCAATGATTCCAAACGACATGTGACACCAATCTCCGCTGACCACTTTTCTATATCTTTCGAGAAAGTTCCTAATGTACCAATTATGACTGGCACAACAGTTACTCTGCTCAATTTCCAGATCCGTTTCAACTCCCGCTTCAGGTATTGGTAGTTTTCAATTTTCTCTTTCTCTTTGCCTTTCACTCCGATGTCAAGTGAACAGGCAACATCAATAATCAGAAATTTGCGTTCTATCTTATCCAGTATCACAATATCAGGCTTGTTGTGTTCAATCTTGTTGTCAGTCTGTATTTTGAAATCCCACAGCAGCTTATTGTTAGTGGATTCACACACCTGTTGTGGCTCATCATTGTAAATTATTTTTCATCCCTGTCATAACCCAACTTTCCACATATTTCCCAATGAATCTCCTGCGCCAACTTGTCGTGCCTCCATCATCGCTATTTCTTTTGAGCAAGTTTCTTGCATTCCTATTCAATATGGCTAACTGTCTCATCTCCTTCTCCACACATTTTACACTTTGCAGACACATTTTGCTTGTCTATAATCCTTTTGATACTATTACTTCTTAATGCTTGGTCTTGTGCTGCCATAATTATACCCTCCGTCTCCTTCTTTAGTCTGCCTTTTTTCAGCCCCTTCCACGTCTTTTTGTCTCTTACTTCTGCTGTGTTCGTCCAAAACTACCCAGGAAGTTATTTCTCTTGGAAGTGCTCTTTTCTCTTTTCTTTCTTGCTGTAATGATCCGGTTTCACAACTTTTAGCATAACATCTTAGAATTTTTTTTTCCTTGTACACCTCCTCCAACAAGGGAACCGTGACAACTCTCAACATCCCGGCTAAGACTATTGATCTCACTCTTTATAGAGTCCTCAACACTCATTAATCCTATACCACCCTCTGATCTTTGAAAGAAAAGCCTGTCAACATCAGCCTGCTGATGCAAAGCATGATTAGAAATTATTATTATTATTGTTCATATCTCACACCACTAGGTGTATCGGTGGTCACGTATCCCTAGGTCACTAAGTTATTTCCTATAGCCTTAGGTGTCTAGGATCCTTCTTAATATCTTTCCTGTTCCTAACAAGCAGGCTTTCTGAAGTAAATTCAAGATCTTAGGTGTTCCTATCTTAAACCCCATTTACACTCGCTAAAAAAATCGGCACGGCTAGCCAAATTTTTGGCACCGTGCCTCGTTTACCCGTGCCGAGACTACCTCCGGGAGGTAGTCCCGGCACCCCTAAAATTTTGAGCACTGGTGCCACATTACATTTGGGACCGATACGTTTACACGTCGAAAATTGGGGGTGCCGTGCCTTAAAATCGTCAGCACGGTGCCAAAAATTTGGCGTGCCGTGCGGATTTTTTTAGCGCGTGTAAATGGGGCTTAGTAACCCACATCATCAAGTTTTTGGTCACTGCCCCAAGTGCCACAATTACAATTTGGAGCAACAGATGCGCTTTTGCAGTTCCACATTTTCTGTGTTTCCACTGGTTGATCTTCTCTCGTTCTTTTTCTGCAATTCTGGTATCAAAAGGACATGCCACATCGATGATTTGGCACACTTTGCTCGCCTTTTTCAGTACGACTATATCGGGTCTGTTATGATCTAAATGATGGTCGGTTTGAATTCTGAAATCCCACAGTAATTTCACCTGGTCATTTTCCATCACTGCCTCTGGAGAATGGTCGTACCAAGTTTCGCTCCAGTAGAGTTTCCAGTAGAGTTTCCAGTGAACAACTTTAGCAACCTGATCGTGCCTCTATCATCATTATTATTATTATTATTAGAAATTATTATTGTTATTATTTTTAATATTATTATTTTTAGTTTTGTTACTACCATTACCATTATTACTATTATTATAGTAGACTATTATTACTATTATTATAGTGGACCTGGCCTGTGAAAAAGGCGCATCCAACTAGCTTACAGTTATTGCTCTCAAAGACATGGATTTTGATCTCAACAAGCGGGAATTTCGTGATGCTGTAAGGCTTCGATATGATTGGCCGATACCTGATAATCCGCATGTTTACAGTAGATCACGCGATGATCTGCCAGCGTGGAGGCTGAGTTATTCAGCGCCACAATGAAATACGCGATCTGAACCGGCATTATGTTTTTAATTACAACCTATTACAGGCGAAGAGCTTGTCAGAGGGGCTAGCCAAGCCCCTGATGCACGCCTTGACGTCCACTGTAGGGGTTTTTGGGAGCGACAGAGGGCTGCATTTTAATTTTTTTTATAAGGGTATGTCATCCCAATGCGGACTCGTATAGAGATCTTAGCGCCAAGCAAATCTACAGGATTCATGAAAATGAAAAGAAGCGAAAATACAACTCTCGCATCACAGAAATAGAGCAAGGCACATTCACCCTACTGGTATTCACAACGACGGGAGGGATGGCTGACGAATGCCTGAGATAACATTCAAGATTACCCGAGCTATTATCTGCAAAAAAGCAAGAGAGCTGCGCCACAACAATTTCATGGGTCAGGGCGAAAGTGTCCTTTGCAATTTTGCGGAGTGCGCTCCTATGCCTAAGGGGATCGAGAACCCCGAGAAGGAGGAACTTAGATGTTAAGGACTGGGATCTAGAAATAGAGAAGGGTCCAGCAGGACTTCCCTAGACTCAGGAGCTATAGATACTTTATTATTGGGATGTACATAGAAATTTTCATTTTTTAGTTTATACACAGTTGTTTACATTTGCTCTGTTGAAAGCCACCAGACCACCAAGAAGTCATTTTCAACTATAGTTATACTAAATTTGTATTTAATTTTCAATTTGAGAAGAGTTTAAAAAAGTATGTTTTTTGGTATCATTATTGTTATTATTATCATTATATTTATCATGTGTTATTTCTTTGAAGACCGTATTCAGATTCATATTCATCAAAGCAACTAGGAAATATTGGCACCTGACGCATAACCATTCTGTCAACCTGCTAATGTTTAAACTTCTTGCTTCTCTGCTATTTTCAGTCATCTAATGAATTCGTAAAATGAGTTAGTAATTTGCGTGTGCTCTTATTTCTAATTTAACAACATCTTTTAAAACAAATAGTATGACATATATACACTTTCACACTAAAACATGATTTATTAGCGAGAAATGATTTTAATGAACGCATATATCCCGTTCAGAATTGACATGTGCTTGTTAAGCGTCCTTTCGAATTCTACACTTTGAAGTTTTATTTCCAACAGTTAAAGTTAACTCTTAAAACACAAGGCTCTTTTATATCCCTCTTTAAATTCTCTTCTCATGAAACCATAAATTATCGGATTTATTGCACTGCTGCTTACATAAGTAAAAATGTTTAACATATAGACTTGTCGTGGAAGTTTGTAGTAGCCAGCAATAACCTCATAAAAATCTATGATAACCGATGGAGTCCAACAGATGAAAAACGCGAGAATGGTAGCGAACAACATCGTTGTTATCTTGACCTCTTCGGCGAAGGCAACTGTGCTGTCGTCATCACGGAAGGAAGAAGATCTGACTTGGACAAAATGTGCACGAATTTTTCTGAGCACTTTGTAATAACTGAAGACGATTGGATTAAATGACACAGAGACAACGATTGAATAAAGAATGGCGCTGTATATACCGAGTTTGTCTTTAAGGTATATTGTCACAAAGCACAAGCATTTTCCAGGGTGAAAATAGTGCACTGTTTTACTGACGAAGTACGCAGAATAATTGAGAAAAACTGTGACAATCCACGATAGTGCGATGGAGCACAAAACGTTCCCTTTGCTGAATAATCTCCTGTAGAGAGGAGCAGACCGAGTAATCTTTACATAGCGATTAATGGCGATCATACAGAGAGTGAGAAGTGACACAGTTGAAAAAAGTGAAATCAAACTTCCTTGAAGCTGGCAAATGACATCACTGAAGTCCCATTTTCCTTTAATGGACACCGCAAGTGTAATGGGCATACAGACAACCGCGTTTAGGATATCTGCAATTGCAAGCGATACCAAGTAGAAATTCTGAGGACTGCGGAGCGATGGCGTGTTGCTAAATGCCAAGATAAATAACTAATTTCCCAGAAAGGCGGTTAATATGACTGTCAAATAGAGGGCAGATTCTACAATCGCCAGCCAACTCTCTCTGTTCTTGAGTGATATGGTCAGTAAGGCAAAGAGTTCTTGAGTTGAATTCATCATGCCTGTATACTCTGGGAATTAGCCATGAAATCTTTTAATTTTCCTCTCGTGACACCAGGTACCTGTTTCTTTTTTTTTTGACCAACAAAGAAGAACAAAATATCAGCCCTTCCTTAAAATCTGACCTGTAAGACACTCAGTAAATAAAAATACCCAAATGCAAATTATGTGTTCATTCAATTTTAAATCAATATCAGAATAAATATTACAGCAATATGTCTTTTTGCAGAAGAAACCCATCATCAGATGAAGCTCCAATCCCGCTGATATAGTCGATCAAACCTCATCGGAAACCTAATTCAAAACTGGTTCAAGAGACAATTCTCTTAATAGCAATATATTATAAACATGTTTACTTTTTATTCATAACATATTCTATAGACCACTCCATATTGTACTAACAGCTGCATTATTTGGGATTTAGGTAAAGTTGAGAAAAACTTACAACATTTCCAATAAAATCCGGCATCAATTGGGATGGTAGGTTCACAAAGTAACAAGTCTGAAAGGAGTTGTGTTTTTAAATCCCATCGCGTAAAATACAATTAATGTATTGGTTTTTAGCTTGCGTTGATATAATACCGTAAAAACAATTGTTAAAAGTACCTGTTCTATTTGATATCGGTCCATTTTACCAATGCTTTTAGCAGCCATTATGATTGCTGCATGCTGAAGAGATCCGTTTTAAATGAGAATGAATGAATCTGATTCGAAGTTGAATCTGATTCGACCTCTCACACAGAAGGCCAGAGCAGTTTAAACTAATATTCTTAAACCGCCAGTAACTCTTACTTCGGGGACGGTGCCTTGACACCTTGCGGAAAGAAGAGCATGACATAACTTCATAATCGGCAGCGCGCTTCTGTTAGTTTTTGCTAGGAGAGTGGGTAACTAGAAAATGTTAACGAACAGCATTCGATTGTATTTTTGGGAGAGTTAGGTGCGACTTAGGAGCGGACCATTTACCTTTGAGGCGGGGGGGGGACTGGGTAAGAATTTTTTTTTTCCAAAACCTGTGGTATACAACGGTGCAAGATTTTCTTCCCAACTTTTTCCAGTGTTGGAATTTTTTTCGCCAGGTATTTCCTTGCAAAAAATAAAAGTAAAAAAATGAATAAAAAATGTCAGCTCTCGGGTCTCCGTTTGGTCGAAAAATACACATCGCGCAAAATGCCTATTGTTCTCGGGACATTTACTTCCAGTTCAACAAAGTTCGTAGATCTGTCATATTACGCGCAATCATGCAGAGACTCTATAAAAGCGCTTCAGCCATTGGTTGCCAAGAATGCACGGCGAAGCTCATCAATATGTTGTAGGTGGCAAACTAAACAATGAACGCAGCACGCTATTGTTTTCTCCTTTTAGCTCTTTTGTTTCGCAAAATCGCGAATATGCGCATATTTCACAGTGAACGTTCAAATCATGAGAATCACTTTGCGTTATTTTGCCGGAATTTTGTTCAAAAATTAAACCACAGAAAGAAAGGTGAAATTTTCCATTTATTTTAGTGCGTGCGAGATCTCGATTATGTCGTAAATAAACTCGCTGCGAGGTGAGTAAAATTGAGCGCGGAATTCAGAACACTCGTGGCTGATTGTAATGTTTTGCTTCTCCATTCGAAAGATGTTAGCTCTTATAATTTTGACCCCCAAAAGCAATTTAACCAAAATGGCGGGTAAGTAACAACAAATGGAGGAACCATATGAATTTGTAAAGGGTTGTTAGGGTTTTCGAAGAGCTCTGAAAAGAGCTCCCGATCCGCGACATTTTTTTTTTCATGTTCATTGCAAGATTTGGTCGACAGGTGCAATGAACCAGCTGACGCAACGCGATCAGTTTAAAAGTTCGAGGGTTCTCTGGACCATTTTACAATAATAATAATTTTCTTAATTTAAGCATACCTGCACTGGAAAGTACATGCTGGCCATCACATCCACTTTTACTCGTTCTATTCATTGTACTGATCAAGCGTATACGCGTGGCAGATTGTGTTAATAAACTCTAGTGATTCTTTAATATATTTCAAAGTTCGTGGCACCAGCTAATGACATACTTCACAAGTGAGTGGTTTTCAGTGGCGTATTATTGTATTTGACAGCCACTGTTATTCATAGCGGAGCTCCACGCGCGCGCGAAGCGCGCGCGTGGACGGAGCCCCATTGCTAAGGAAATCTACCCATCCCAGAAAATTTGGTAATCACGTGACCGACCGACCGACCGACCGTCCTTCCGCACCACAGGCATACCAATGTTTACTGTCACACTTTCTAGCTACTTTGGGAGCCCAGGAGAAAGCTGATTGCACATCAATGTTGTCATCAATTGACAGCTGTCAAAACAGGGTATCCGCTGACCACTATCACCTGACCGAATCGCGGGCTCAGGTGTCGACCCATCGAGGTCGAGTAGTTTTTTGAAGTTATCCGCTGACAATTTACTCGTTTTCAAATGATCGCAGGCTCACGTTTACTTTTGTTTTAAATTCATATCAAATATGTTGTGTTTATGTCAGTATCGCCCCGCACTATTACGATTTTGATTTCAAACTGACTTCAGACGCAAAAATTCAGCCAGTGTTTTTAAAATACAGGCGGGGAAGACCTTTTCTTACCATGGGTACGTGTTGGTCACGCTCCACGTCCAATGTTTATGCTCTGATTGGTTAAAATTTGACAGGTGAGTTCATGCGTAAAATTTATGCAGCATCTTCAACGTTGTTTACTTTGACAGCTGAAGCTGACAGAGTTTTGAGTCAACTTGTGATGTTTTTAACTGTCTTTTTCCACTGGATGTACAAAATGAAATACAGCTGCTATCAAGAGTGTTCTCTTATTCATGACTGGTTTGTTTATTGGGTTTTTGGTTGAAAAATGCGTCGCTTGTCAAAGCCGATAATCCGATTTCGGATAGCATCGTTTTTGTTTTTCACCTTGCTGGATGCGTACGAGAATTATAAAGGCTCAAGCGATCCTTGCCTTACTTGATAGCTTTCAGGAGCTGCATCTCGAAATATGGTAAGCCTGAGTAATTATTGTATTTAAATCTAATTTCATGAAGTCCAGCGGCGCAGTTTATGAAGCTAGTTTATGCATGCTTGTATTAAGATTTGACTGAGACACTGATCTAACCTCGTATGAGGTTTGATATAAGCTTAAGCGTACAGAACTTTAAAAAGCCTTTAGTCGATATATTAATTCACCTTAAATAGAAAGAAAAAACTTTCCGAAGAATATTTAGTTATAATTTTGACTGTAGAAAGAAAGCTTTGAACGATTTTCTTTTCGTGAATTCATCTTTGAAAACAGCCAACACCGGGAAACCGGCGGCTTAAAACATAAACTTTAAGCTTACTAGTAAAGACTTGAGGGTTCTTAGACACACTTGAATACTCACTTGTTTTCGTGAATGAAAATTGTTGTCTCTGTAAATGTTCTATCGAATTATTTTTCTTTATTGACTTTTGGTAGTCTCAAAAGTGTAATTTTCATCGCTTTGCCGTTTGTTTTCAGGCGTTCATAAACATCGCTCGCAGGAGTACTCAAAATGCCAAGCGTATCAAACGCTTTTTAAGATTACACATCGTTATAAAACCGTTAATAAAAAATAGACTCAGTAAATTCTTTATCACGTTGAAGTGTAACTCTTAAAATTTCTTCGCAAATTTGGCGCTTGTCAAAAGTTAGAACCGGCTGGCCGTATAGGTGATTTTGGAAATTTTTTGATCGGTTTCGCTAATTAAAAGTCCACGCGTGCCTCTATGGTCCTGAATATTGAATGAATGCAATTTGTCTTGAAAAATTGTAAAATACTGCATTTTCAACGAGGTCTGTATGATAAAAACAGTGCCTCATAATACTCTTTCTCCTCAGATGTGGTGTATAAAAAAAAAAAAAAAATAAAAGATTGGTTTGCACGCACCCAGATCTATTGGCAAGAATTTGTAAACTTGTCGAACGCAAAAAATTCGGTCTGATTTGTTTTCCAAGAATTTGTTTTGCACGCCTTATCCACTGTGATCAAGAGCCATCATTGCTCTTAAATGTGACCGAAGACTATTTCTTGCTGGGTGTACATATAAGGCTATTCAACTCGATACAAAATTTGTTTCACTCCAAAATCACTTAGCTTTTCCCTCAAAAGTCACATGAATGTGCCCTTACGTTAACTGATTTGTGGAATACAAAATTACCGTTTGATTTAAGTTATAAATTTATCAATATGGGAGCTTCGCTTTTAGCTGTGGCTAAATATATTTAGTATATACACACTCAGTGATCTTGGTGATTTAAGCAATCTGATTGGTTCCCTATCTCGGACTATTCAACAATATTCACCTCCTAGCGAGTGGATAATGTGTGAGCTCGGTGTTTTTCCCGTTTTTTTTAGAGAACGATCTTTTAAAAGTCGACAAAATCCTGGGGCTGACTTTTTTTAAGGCAAGAAAAGACTTGGAAGGATTCAATACGACGTTTTTCAATTTACTGTAGCAGGAGTTTTGTGCTCGATGGATTGTTTACAACTCCCGTGTATTCGCGTAGAAGAAGCCGTTTCGTGAACTCAGCGTTTTCTAAGAAGAAAATTTTGGCTCAAAAATCGAAGTTTATTTATGACAAACAAATTTAAAAGGAAATGTTTGCACAAATTCTACATTTCAAGTAAACAGGAAAAAGAATGATACAGGAAGACGACCTCTTACCTCGAGCAACCGAGCCGCCATTTTTGTCAGCACTTCATGCGAAGAACGACACAACATGCCCTTTTGGCTATAAACTTGGCGAGTCAACAGAAAACAACACAGCTCTACTTTTTTTCTCAGGTAAGGAAACAGTTCAAACTTTTAGCGATTCCATTGAAGCCATTACGCTGTTGTTTGCGAAATGAGTAAACTTGTGAATTGCCATGTTTGAAAATTCTGCAAAGATCTATTTTTAAACTTACGCGTGATTTGATCTGTCAATCAAATCCTACTTTTGAATGGTTTCCTTTCTGATTTTGTTGAGATCACTTCGTGTGTATATACTAAAACAATTATTCTTCTCAATCTCGGTGAATAGTGGCTTTGGGAATATTTACCTCGCCGCTTTCGCGGCTCGGTAAATATTTTGCCACTATTCACCTCGATTTCAAAGAATAATTGTTAAATATTAACTGTGTTTAAAACAATAGCTCGCTGGCCTTAGGTACGTTGCGTTTCTACCAGACTTTTTCAAACTCGCAGGGATAGTGTTCTTGTCCATAAATTTAAAAAGTTGAAACGTATTCTGTTCAAGGAAAGAGCACTCTTACATATTCTGTCCGTGGTTTTGAGGATTTTGTTACTGGTTTCCAGAAAGTCGCGCCCAAAGTCAGCTTCGATACAAAAAATGGCCTCTTTTTAGCAAATTTCAAGTGCAGAGGGATAGTCCTTCTGCTACGTAAAATTTATATATTTGGTGCTTAAACCGTAGATAAATCATTCACTTTTGATATTCCGTAAGTGGTTCTGTCATTTTGGAACTAACGAAGTCGCACCAAGGAGTTTTATCAACGCTGGTGGACCAAAAATGGCCCATTCTTCTCTTTTTGGGAGCTTATTCAAAGCGCTCGTGCATTCGAATTTGCCGCTTCGGCGGTCATGAATAATTAATGATGTCCAATCATTCTGCGTGATGGGTCCCTCCCCCGGATCTGCCACACTGATATCAATGGTTTATCGTTTTAATTGAGCACTATAAACCATCGCAAAATCATCAATCATCTATAATTGAAATCTGTTTCACTTGGATTCACCACTGATTCCCTCCGTATTAAACGCCCGTTGAAGCCACATATGATAACATTTACTGGGTCCGCTTATGGCGACAAGTAAGCACTCGAAACGTATTATCATGGCTCTCTGAAGGAAGGTCAATTTTACATCACAGTTGGGTTATGAAATTAGGCTTACACGATAACCTATTATTCCTCGCGAAGTGCCGAACGAAGCGCGTTTATAATCTCATCGCGCGCGTGGTCCGCGAGTGGATCCTAGCGAGCTGCAAACTCGCAACGCTCATCTGTACTTGTATATATCCGATGGTGTACGCCATGACGTCATACATTAGTTTGACGTCAGGGCGCATTTTTTTTTATTTCTAGGCAACATTCGACTGAAAGCGATTTCCCATCAATGACCAGAGTATTCATGCAGATCTGACTTGTTAGTCTCCCTTGCGTAAGCAAGCGAAGAGCTGGAGGGGGTGGGGGGGAGGTGGGTGTTATTCCCTTATATAGGCTATATAGGTATGTGCGGCGCCAAAGGCTATGGTTTTTTAGCCGTTTTATTCTGAAGTAGGGTATCAATTTCGCAACTGATTTTATTTTATTTTATTAGATTCGGCAATTATTGGCAGAGTCACCGCAACAGCATGACGCCAATTACTGTGGGCCCGTAACAGTCCCTCCTCCCATGAGAGCTAGACCACCACACCGGGGACTACGTCCCCTACTCTTTACGAACAGTGTGTGGGTTCTTTAACGTCCAACAGAATTCATATATGCAAGGGTTGTGAGTTGGGGCCTTGGGTTAATCGTCCTTATCCGAGAACTTTGGTCTTGAATTGGGTATGTTTTTTAGAAGAAGCTACTTCTTCATCATTTGGCGATAAGACCATTTCCCTTTTAACGTTTACGCCAACCGTGTACGTGTCGTAACAGCTTGTCCCCCCGCTCCTCCTGTCACCTTCGGGGCTCCAGGGCTTCAGGTCTGAGATTGGGTAGGGAAAATCACTGGTGGATAGTGAAATAGTGTAAGGGTTTCAGCAAGCGTTCTTTTAAACACAAATGGGGGGCCATTGTGTCAGGCGTTCCTTGCGGAGACCGTACAAAATGGGACTAAGAATCGTTGAGTGATCGAAGCCACGCATGCTTTGCAAAGAAAGCTTAGGAAAGATTGAAGAGCTTTTCCGAAACGTGTTGGTCCACGAATTCTATTGCTTGAAAGACTTGATTACTTTGGAGCAAGTGGACACTACTGAGTGGTCGAAAAAAAAATAAGAATCTTAATTAGCAAAACTGATTGTCGGGTGTTGTAAACTTCACTGTATGCAAATGGTCTTGTGACGAGCATGCGGTTTATTTTCGGCGATGATTGAAATGACGTGCAAGTAAATAACTTTTTAGATCTCTGAAAATGATGTAATTTCTCTGGAATCTAGGCCCTTGAATTTTCGTGTATTATACACGCGTATAGCCTGCGACCGTAGACGTAATTCCGGTCGTCGCTAACACGCGAACTAAATCAATTCAGAAAAAAGTAAAAAGTATCGACGTCTATAAAGTAGGAAGTAAAAATACTTCAGCGAGTAAATCCTGTTTCGTGTAGAATTAATCGCTTCCTCATTTCTCGATCTAATCTTCAAGCAAGCGACACTGACGCCGCTGAAAGCGCGTTCTTGTTTATTCATCATCTGCGAAACAATATATGTTACTATCGGTAAGCAATTTCTCGTGCAAATGCAACAGAACAGCAAACACAAGAACACCGAATTCAACAATTGGCCTCGCAAGGGAAGACTTGACACCGAAAAATCATCTGGAGCGAGAACGCTGACTTGAAATGAAGAAGGAGACGGCAGCAACAAACAGCACAGGCAGCCCAGACGTAGTGTGTGTAAATAACATGGACAAAATGGGATGAGTCGTCGGAACTCCCATGAACTAAAATAGTCCAAAAGTCAAAATATAACAAAACAAAGCTAAGATACCTTAAACTGAACGTCTCCTTGTCTTCCCTGGCCGGTTAAAGTGGCATTTTGTCGAGTTTTGCAATCGTAAGTACTATCCACTAAAGAAGAATTAAAGGCTGGCTACAAAGAAAAGGGACCATCTCCGTGCGAAGCACTATAAATTTGAGGATAATCGACGAATCCGCTCTATATTGCCATCGGCTAATCTGCAGGTAAAGTGTGCTCCTGCGTCTTCCTCGCTGGCTTCATCGCAACCGCACGATATTCGCTCGCCATCAACAAACACTGTTGACCTTTACGCTCCGCCGTGACCACAAACGGGCAGGATTAATACGCGACGTGAATATTCAAGCTTAGCGACCGCGTCTGGGCGACAATGCAGCACTTGCTATGGGAGGGAGGCCCGTCCCCGCGACGTCCATCGAGTGGTCCTGCGATCTACGTATTTCTGGTAATAAGTAGAGTGACAGTGACCGGGTGCTACGCATGCTTTAAATCAGGGAAGGAGCTGAACGACTAATAAAATCGATCATTTTCATTTCTTTGTTCGCGTCTTGCGCTGGTTACGAAACAACAAAGTTTTCTTCGATCCAAACGAAACGGACAATGGACATGTAGGAGAGGCTTTTCGATGCCAGGGCTTTCGTTTTGGTATTCTTGCCAAATGCGTATTTTGAAAACGTTACCCTACATCATTAGACGTCTTATTACAAATAACTCCTTCATCTGCCACCCGTCTAACCATGCAAAAGTGAAAAATAAACGGACAGGGCTGTATCCAGTTCACATTTTAATTTATAGCAGTCAAAGATACAGTGATATCGATGCCAGTTTATACTACTGGAAGAAGAATAAGTTAAAATAATTGACCTTACCAAGTTCCTCAGTCTGGGAATCGAGGTTATACTAAATCCCAGTACAAAGATCATTTCATTGAAGTTCCTCTTGGAAAGAGATCATGCTTGAATTTTGTAATCAATTGTTAAATCTGAATTTAGTTCAAAATTTTAGACTTGAACTATTCGAAAAAGTTTTTTTTTTTTTTTATAACCTTATCATCCCTTCAGCTAAGCAAAACGAAAAAAAAAAGTTTTATCTTAAAGAATAACACAACCACCTTTCGGTGGTGGTGGAGGTGGGCGGTTAGCAAGTGCAATGATTTGCTTCTGAAGCTCGATCATTTGAGCGTTCCTTTGCTCCATAGACTGGTGCATCTGCTCCATTGTTTCCTTGAGCGTCTGGTTTTGCTGAATTATTGCTTCCCTGTCCTTTCGCAGTTCGTCCATGTTTGCCGTCATCATGTTGCTCATTTGTTCCCTTTGAGCCTCCATGTCTGCTTTAAACTGTTCTTCCAAGCGTCTCCTGTCCTCCTCTTGTTTGATCCGCAGAAGCTCCATCTACAAAAGAGCGACATCATTTTTCTTATAGCAAATACCTCGAGATGAGGAAGACAGAAAAAGTAGTATTTTACAGCAGAAAATGTTTACACGTAAAATTGAATTTGTTCAAACCTCTTTCTCTTTCGTGCGACGTTCCTCCTCGAGGCGCGCGTTTTCCTCCTAGATAAATTAAAAATAAAAGTCAGGATTGAAAAGAACACACCTCTTTGAGGTGATTACAACTATACTTTAAGAGCCTTAAAAAATTCGTAGTTGAGCACGAATTCATCGAAGTTGTACTGAGCCCTGTTGAAATAGATCTCTACTGAGGATTAATTGGTATACAGTGTATTTTACAAGCGAACATTGAAATACAGGTCCGAGAAAAAAAAAAAATTACACTTGGTTAATTGTGATTCCCAAAGAGTTAGTACATTTAAAGAATGATCCATCAGCAATGTGGTTTGTTTTCTTTTTTTAACGTAACAAAGTGTTCATTACAGTATCAATCGAGGCGTATAAGAACCAAATACAACAAAAGTGCAGTTTCCATCATTAATTTTAGGCCGGGTGTCTCTCGATAACCTTTTTTTTTTCTTTTAAAGTCTGCTGTGCTTTTAAGTTATAAACCTGTTTTCTGTAGATTTTAGAGTTGAAGACTAAATTCTTTGTTTTTACAAATACTCGAGTTTACTTTTGAAGTCATTTTTTAAGTAAAAATGTCGTCTCTACTTGTCAATCAGATGAACAAGTTCAATGATCATCCTTACTGTAAAACTTCCTCTACCTGTTCACGCTTCTAAAAACGCGCTCAGTTATTTTACTATTTTTACCTCAATCCTTCTCCTTTCCTGTTCCTGACGGGCTTTTTCTTCTCTCTCTAAGGCTAAAGTTTCATCAAAGTCTTTCAGTTGTTGCAAGTGCGCCATGTGTTTTTCCATTTCCTTTTGCATTTCCTATGTAGGCAAGAGATATGCAATCTTAGGACAATATAGAAGGCGTTATGCTAAAAGTACTTGAGATGTTCCCATCTACTGAGTGAGTTTCTTATCAGTTTTCTAGCGAGGAATGACACAAGGTCATATACCAATACGAAATTTTAGGCACGTCCAGGATAGTTTGTAAGACTTAGATATGAGAGATGGTGCCTCCTGAAGGGTTTTCAAGTCTGTGGGAGAGGGCATCTGAGCTCGTAAACTAAAGGCTACTGAACTGTTCGAGAACATGTCACATTATTGATGTTTTACTGTGTCTCATAACTCAATCTGAAAAAAGAAACGTATTTCTTTTAATTCTCCTAAACATGGAATTTGAACATATAACCTTACCGGATGGAACTCGTAAAACATCTGCGCACACACATCCTTGGCTCCTCTAGAATGAGTTTTAAATCCTTGCTCAATAGCAGAGTAACCTCCAATTATTTGAGCAAAGGTGACAGAAGCTCCATCTTTCCCACTGAGCTGTCTCAGGATAGGATCCAAATGCTGCTCTTTCAGATCACGCAGCAGCTTGTGGCACTCTTGTCTTGTTAAACGATTGTTCTCCTCCAGCCAATGCTTCAGGCCATTTTCCATGTGCTCCTATGGGTAGAGAAAGGTGCGCGTTTAAATTCAATTTTTTCCTTATTTTACACTGTTTCTGTAAGGATCACGGGCCAGTTGCATAAATGTTGACGTCGGACGTAGCAAGTAATGTTTGACGTTCAGATCAGTCAGTTCTTATTTTAGGGGCAGAGGTTCAGCGCTACGCCTGACGTACAACCTAATCAAACTCTGTTTTTTTTTTTTTTTTTACGCCAGACGTTACCAGTTTCGTCAGATGTTAGTTTTAATGCACCCCAGAAAATTCAGTGGACATGTGCCATTTTTACTTTGAATTACTTTCGTCTTGTTCTTCTTCTTCTAAAGGTATTGAGTAGTGATCTGGGCACACATGGGCTATAATTTACAAAGCACAGATGTGACACCTCATTCCCCTCTATGTAAAGGAATCCAAACCAGTCTTGGATTTTGAATTCCACTCCGTGGATTCCGGATTCCAAGCCTTCGTTAATGAAATTCCGGATTCCAAGCCTAGGATTCCATATTCCACAAGTAAAATTTCCCCTGATTCTGGAACCCGAATTTCCTTACATGGGGCGATCTCATACTGTTCCTTACCGTCAGTTCATCCAGGTACTTTTCACTGCTTAAAGCAGACACTCCAGCTGTCTCAGTTTGAAACCTAACCATACATTCTTCAATGGCCGCTTGCTGAACTTGGCGAATCTCGTCACTCTCACGAGGTAGTGTTCCATCTAGCTGAGATGACATGGCGCTTTGATAGATCTGCATGGCGATAGCTTTTGCCTCGGAACACTTGGTATGCACAAAGGTCTCCCAGGCGCTCTGTACACTAGGAACTGTTCCAGGAGTGTTCAATGCCTCAACGTAAATATTGACGAGAGCTGCTAGGGCTTAAAAAAAAAAAAAAGTTCAGAAAATAATCGAGATTATGATGCGATGATATCTCACAGCCTTTCGTCAATCGGATAGTTACACCTAGAGCATGACTCTCAGGTCAATCTACTTGATTCAACAGCCATACAAAAATATAATGCCACAACTTACCATTTACCTAACAAATAAAGAAGCCTTGACTTTACTCCGTTTTACATGTTGTAAAGCACCACTGAAGCACGCAGGAAGCGGCAAGAGAACGATCGAAAGGTATAATGCAAGGGTAAAACACGAGACTGCTTCTCCCTACTTCTTGAGTGCTCTAGAAACCGTTAAATTCCTAACGCATCACTCTCTAGTTTTTTAAAGCAAACTTTAGCTCCTTGTTTTATACTCTCATAAAGCACGCTTCCATCCAATCAGGGGGCGTGTTATATCTGAACTTTATTTAAATTTGCTTTATAAATGACCAGGCGCGGTGTTACTCATCTTGAAAAAAAACGAAAAAGGTATTACTATATCAATGTCGTGCTTTTGATATTAATGGAAACCTGAAACCAGCGAAAATAGATTATAACGAACAAAAGAACATAAAGAAGAGCCACGATGTGCATATCTGTAAACAGAATTACATTAAATTTTTCAGTTATTACCTTCGCCAGTTACATATTCTCCATCACGAAAGCTGCGTTTGGGCGTTAACTTGGACCTCAGCATCCCCTTGAATTCTTCCACTCCCCGCACAAACGACTTGTTTACGTCACCCTGCACCTCTTCTCGATTAAGATTTAATACAACTTCTGGGTCAGAAGAAGGAGGAGGAAGTTTAAAGGCCTCAAACCCAGGGAAGAAATTCAAAATGCTCTCGGCCACTTTAGAAGCGACTTCACCTTTTGAGTCTGCTGATGAGTTAAACACCTATCGATTGAAAAAGGTGGTAAGTTAGCTTCACATTAGCACTTATACGTTTTTTGTTGATGCACTTATTTTTCTTAATGCGCCATTAAACAGAACGCAGTACGCTGACGAAGGTTATTACTATGCTATATAACAAAAAGATCTACCATTATCTGCCGAAAAGTTTTTGTTAGACTCCGTGCAATGTGCGAACATTCTGTAAGTTGCCGTTTGGTTAGTAAGAGTGCTTTTATGCTTATTTTAACGATCGATTCTCATGTGTGACTTATTTTCCTTCAACGATGATAAATATGATCCTAATCAGGTGCTCAGGATATAAGAAATGATCTTGAGCTAAGCGAACAAAAAGATTTGAGAAGTGCCTCTGACTGGTTGAAGCACGTTACCCTGACGGCTCTACCAATCAGCTGTGTAGTGGCACTCTACGTCATTAGTTTATGGAATTTCTCAGTTGCTCGCTCCTCATGCGTCATTTCGCGGTGAAACTAGTGGTGGCTGAGTGTTTTCTTATGCAGTCTCTTGAGCTGTATCAACACACTATTTGTAAATAATTCTCCTTTTACCCTTGTCAGAAAATACTCCTTGATATTGTGACAATCTTTAGGGAGTGCAAGCACAACATCTCTTAACAGCCAAATGAAGAATGGGAAGGTTTTGTGGAAATGGTTTGCATCTTCATTCTGCTGCAATGCTGAGGCGGTTGAATCAGATGAGTGAAGCTGAATTCGCTGAGAAAGTTTCAGTATGAAGCTTTGAATCATTAAGGAATGTTAACTATATCCATATAAACTCCCGTTACCTCTTATATTTGCCAATCAATTCTTTCTTAGCAGACATACACCTCACTTTAAAGGATTCCTAGGGTTGGTCCCTGCTGTTGTTCCGACAGCTTTTTCTTTAATTTGCCCGACTGTCTACGAGACGGACACCTCTCTAAAACAGAAACTTAGTTCTTGTTCCGACTAAGTCCTTCTTAAAGAGATCGCTTTGAATGCGATGCGTATTCTTTTTTTTTTTCAATACACGTCTAAATGAGTGTTGTTTCACTACAAAGCTTACTAATAACCTTACACAAGTAAGTACGATAAAAGTATTAGCTGTTCAAGGATACTCAAGTCCATCAAGGTCAGTCCGGGTAGGAACACCAGCTGAGTTGTAAATCAAAACTGAGGCCAGTAAAATGGTCAAAGTGAATATACAGTGATCATCAGAACCATCACTGGTCACCGCATCAATTCCTTCCGAGTCCAACAGCACCACTGTAAATTCCTGGCCACTGGCGTCCTATGCATTAAAAGGAAAATAGGTTTCGATGGGTTGGGCTTCATACGGAAAATAATGTACAATAAATAATAATGCTTTTCGAGAGATGGAGCAAGACTTTTTTAGGCCCAGAGTCTGAAAAAATGGCCTTAGGAACTAATATGCGCTATCAGCATTTCACAGATCTTAGGCTAGCGACAAGGGCACTAGGGTAGGTAGACAAGCAAACCATGCACACCAAATAGTTGGTCAGATCTGTCTTTTCAAGTCATATCCAGCCCAGTAATGCTGGAGATGACTTGAAAAGACAGTATCAGCAGTTAATAGGGAACTTAAGAACCACGACGACGACTTTGTCGACGACGACCGGAAGTGAGATACCGTGCACTGCGCAAGCGCGGTTAACAAATTTCGTCGTCGTGGTGTCGTCGACGACGCCAAACACAGTAGAGTCACGTCGTCCTGCAGTCCACAAGCTTCGGCAGGTATAACTCCCTGTTTTTAAGCGATTTTTCAAGGGCTGTGTATTTTTTCACCTCGTAAATCCAGGTATCCTTTCTTTTTTTCTGCTAGCAAGCGATGTTGATTGAAAATTTGACTGATTAATTGTGTTTACTTCGAAGACAACACTGAGCTGTGCAGGCCGAGCGAGCGAACTCGTAAGTGACAAATTTATTTGTACGCATTTAGTTCAGGCAAATCATATATCTTTAATATAGAGGAAATGAACTTTATATGGAAAACAGCTATCGCATCGGAATGTCTCTTTTTCCAAATCTAAACTCTGACAGACACTCGGACTCGGTCATATCATTCAGGTTGAAAGTTGAATAACCTTCGTACGGAAAGCAGAGAGTTTTCCATTCGAAAAGGTCAGACAACACTAAAAATGCTTCATCGTCAATGAAAGTAGACGTACGGCGTATAAAATAAGATCTTGCATCGTCTTAAAAGACGCCTTTGCGAAAAAACTTTGTTGCGAACGAACATCACAGTTGTACTACTTCTACATGTTTGTTTACATTCAGTGTCGTCGTCGTCGACCTACCGATCGACTGCATCTTAAGTTTCCTAATATATCGTACTAGACGTCATTATTACTAAGAGCTTACTTTCAACTTTTCTGGCACAACCCACATCCAGATACCCATCGTCTCTGGGTCCAGAAAGTGTCCAAGAGGGAAAACCTCTCCTTGGTCAAATGCTTTGCTGAGGATATACGATTTGCCTTTGCGACAAGGCCCAGCAATTGACACCACACAAACGGGACCTAAATTGAGTTGGAAACTAAGTTAGTGTGTGTACGAAAGATCTCAAGATCTCAACTAAAAACCACAATGCTCAGAATAATAATAATAATAATAATAATGATAATAATAATAATAATAATAATAATAATAATAATAATAATAATAATAATAATAATAAAAGAAATAAAAGATTACGGCTAGAAACCAGTAATAAATAACTATCCTGATAGTAATTAAGTTCAATACCTCTAAATTATTTACGTTCGTTGATGATTTAATCACCTAAAGAGTGTTTGTTTTCCGGACAGAGTAAGCCAATAAATGAAAATATTATCTATCGACGTGGAAAGTCCTCCGCGGCCCTCTTTTCCTTAATTTTCTGGATCCGCATCCGAACGGTGTTATCGTTTTTGAGCCGTGACGCATGTCAACTAAAAGTACACTTTTTGCATTCTTTTATAGGCATTGATTTTGCCTATTTTTTTAGAAAATCGTCTTTATAAGAGTAAAAACACTTAGCAATTAAAAATGTACTAGCGTCAAGGCGTGGAAAAGGGAAATGCATCACTTCCAGTTGACGTGCGTCGCTCAAAAATGTATTGCCCCCTATTTCAGTTCAGTGAACATTCTCCACCTTCAAGTCCACAACAACATATAACAAAGTAGAGAAAAACAGCCCGCCGTTTACTGAGTACGCTACAACATCACTCATGATTTATCGATCACTACCTGGGGATTACACAAGAAAAAGATAGAAGGAAGAGCTAGGAAGAGTAAAAGAATGGGTAGTATAACAATAGGAAATGTGAGACGAAATTTTTAAGAGAAATACAGGTTACCTTTGATGCTTCTTAGCCTTTCGAGAGCTTTTTCGACTACATAGAGGCTTTGCCTTTCCCCTCCAGCCTTGCTGTATTCACCAGTCTGTTCGTCCCACCTACAGTTGTTAGGAAGGCACAGTGGTACGGCACAGCTTCCTGACATTGTGTTATTTTGCCGTCCTTCCCAAAGGTTTGATAAACTAGAGACAAAATAGGTCCTAAAAAAACAGAGAGAAGAGAAAATGTACCTGCTAAATTGTTAATGGGGTTAACCGTTTGCTGTCTTGATGGACGGCTAAACAGACAAATATATACAAAATCACGAATGATTCATCCAAAAATAAAAACCATCCAGTTATCACATCCGTCTGACACGGATTACCCAACAGATAACTCAGTCACCTTAGACGGCCAATCATTCTCTAGTGTGAAAACCTCCATTTTGTGAGAAAATGTAAACTGACTGTGAACATCAGGTAAGAATCACCGCGCGGAATTACCTCTGTCAACCGCACCATGCAAGGAAACCCGGGGAGCTTACCATTTACCGTATTTATTCGAACAAGCGCCCAACCTCGAATTAGCGCCCACTTCGAATAAGCGCCCATCCTAAAGGGAGAAAAAATTAATAAGCGCCCAACCTCGAATAAGCGCCCACCCCTCCTTCTCCCAATCAAACTCAAATAAGCGCTCACCCCCGCCCCACCCACTTGAGTGAATAACTTCCCCGAGGACGGAGTTTTCTTCAGAGTATTTTACAAAAACCTTGCTTTGTTACTTCTTCGCGTTTATTATTTTGTTTCAAAATAAACATACTTCACTTGCTGAAAATGGTGAAAATTTAATAAGCGCCCAGCCTCGAATAAGCGCCCACTTTCAAGGTCCAAAAATTTAATAAGCGCCCAGGGCGGTTAATCGAATAAATACGGTATTTACACAAACTGACACAAACCACCCGGGTGGAAGTAAATGGTAAGTACCCCGGTTTCCCGGATCCGGAAAAGTTTTGCTTGTGGAACCCGTTATTCGAGAATTCTTTTCATGTGGAATCGGGAATTGTGGGCTTTGGAATCCTGCATCTTTCTTACGGCTGGAATCGGGAATCCAAGTTCCACCGATAAGGAATCCAGAATTCTAGAACTTGGAATCCGGAATCCACAGTGTAGAATCCAGAATCCAGAAATATCTTGATTACCCAACGTGGGACGACCTCAACTTCGGTTTCAAAATAACTCTTTCGCACATTACTCACAGAAGGATCCAGAGGGCAATCACCAGAGTACCGACGATCATACTGTTTTTAAGAGAGCCAGGTCATTGGAGGGGAGACGGTTTTAACTAAAGGACCTAAAGGCTTTTTCCCTGTGTCAGAAATTTTGACATTCTAGCGAAAAGCATACGGTAAGCGCATGAAAATGCGCGTGACGCTTTACAGTGTTGGCTCAGAATGATACTGAAGTATTAAAGTCTTCATGCAGATCGGAATATTAAACTGTGCACTGATGCGTTCCAAAGAGAGAATTAGAAATTAGTTCTTAGAGTTTGAACACAATTTTGTCATAGTAATATACAACGTTTTCAGCATTTCAGCTAATGGAATATTATTCTCAAGAAAAAAATAGCATTTTTCACTAAGCGTGACAAGCATGAATTATTACTGAGCATGCTTAACAATTTTTTGATCCCTAATAAGACAATGATGCTAACTTAGAAATCAAGCATTCATAGCCAGAAATTAAGTATGCTAGAAAGTGAAACAAAGGGAAAGTCCCGACCCAGAAGTTATTTTGTGACGGCATGATACAATAGTATATTACTGAGACAGTTTTGCTAGTCGCGTTCTTGTTCGTTATTTCCGCCACACTGATTTTTATGCTTCAGAGTGGGTAACCTTTCCCTGAATTAGATGAGCTGATCGCGCTTTCGAAAAACAAAATACCCCAGATGCAACATCTGACCGGAGAAAACTTCAATGACGGTCTTCCGCTCCCTATTCAAAATTTATATTCTTTTCCCAATCCTACTTCGAACAGAGCTATTTGGGTCAGTCTTAAAACAGCTCCTTAAAAAATACTAACTCTACAGTCTTCGATAGCTGAGCGAGGTGAATAAATTATGTCGTTAGCTAATGCCCATGCTTTTTTCTTTCCTAGTCTTTACTAGTAAAAGCTGGACTGTTTTTTAAACATACTTCGCAACATATTGATTCTGACCTGCAGATTTTACTAACCTTCAGAGAAGTTCACGCGGCTGTGAAAAGATGCAGTTACCGAAGTACTGAGTTCCTTTTAACTAAAGACGATGCCAAATTGTACGGGGTTGTTTCGCATTCTCGGAAATACCATACATGCATAAACACATGATGTATAATTAGTCACTGACTTCATGCTATTTACAAGAGAGAGACATAAAACCAATCATTTTTGCCCTTATTTATGTTTTGCTGTCAAATCCGAAAGGACTTTAGCAAATCAGCTGCGTTAAACCTAAGAAGGGGAATACCCGATTTCTCAGAAACATATTATAGGTACATTTGCAAACATCGCTTGTTTCGCTTTCGTCGTCCGTAAACCGGAAGCGGAAGTTTACTTAGAATTCAAGATAGTTTCTTTGAAATAGCAGCCAACTGCTGCTTCATTGTCAGCTGAAGGGAAACGGTAGAGAAACCGTCAGTTAGCACATGCTAGCTACGTCGACTGGTAAGTAATTATTAAACTGTACCCTATCCTCAAACCAGGAGCTTCAAACCATCGAAACGACAAAGTTTCTTTTTCGCCAAATAGTATTGTTACTTCCGTCAATTCGTTTTCGTTATTCTAATCGAAGCTCCTGAATCGAAGAGAATTAAGACGGAACCCATCAGGAAATTGAGTTATTGGTTAAATTATTCTGGTACCAGGCCTTTGTTCTCAGCATTTGAAATTACTCAATTTCCTCATGGATTCCGTCTTAATTTGTATCTATATATCCAGAATATATATATATAGAATTCAAGATAGTATCCAGAATATATATATACATATATATTAATAATCACAGGAGTTCAGGCTTCAGGAGTAATCATTGATCTTTTATTGCGACAGTGCTGTTTCGTATGGTCCGAAATTGTAGGACCACACTCATCAGGCAACTTCAACGATAAGAATCGTTGAAGTTGCCTGATGAGTGTGGTCCTACAATTTCGGACCATACGAAACAGCACTGTCGCAATAAAAGATCAATGATTATTCCTGAAGCCTGAACTCCTGTGATTATTAATAGTCAATGCTCTTCAATTAAATGAATTGAGCGCTCTACGGAATACGTTCTACCCAGAATACAAGTATTTATATACATATATATATATAGACTCCCTTAATTAAGAATATCGAGGAAGCAATAATGATTTATTCTGAAATTTGCTCAGTACAAAATTATAAGGTCAATTTATGATTGGTTAGATATATACCCAACTGTGTATCGCGTAAAATATCGCGAATGAAGGGAGAAAGACAAAACGAAAGCAAAACGTGAGTGACCACCTCGTTCTGTATGCAAGGAGCAACGGAAGCGAGGCTGAAAGGAAGGGCGGTCTTGGGAGAGATTTGTTCATGATTATAATATAATACTCGCTGATGACAGATGCCCGTTTAACAACGCTTTCCTTTTCTATGAAAACGCAATATCACTTCAGCAAAATAGCTTACACAATTGATTTTCCTTCAAAAGTCTCTGGGATGGTCATAATTGTAATTATCACACGGCATGTCTGAAAACCAGCTTGCTGAGCCATTTACCGTGTTTAAATAAAGTTGATTGATTGATTGATTGATTGACAATACGACTCGGTATTTCCCTTTCGTCAGGGGCACCCAACGTCAATTTTCGGGAAAATATCTGTTCGGAAGACGATTTGAGATCTAGAATTTTCGGAACATTTGCTGTAAAATTTCTTGCTTGCCTGCCTCTCGTAGGATTTTCGAACATCTAAAAAAGGTATAATTGTCCATTTTTAACCGATTTTTACCCTAAGAAGGTCACCTAGAATCTTCGGGAGCCTTTTTTTCTGTCTGAAATTTTCGAAAAGGTAAGTTTTGATCCTTATAATTTTCGGATCACTAGACTTTCAGCTAGGAAATCGGAACAGATGAAAAATTTTTAGGGATAAAAATATGCCTATATCTACCGTTTAAATACTAAAATACGTTTAACAATGCTATGTTTAAGTGGTTTTGAACTATATTCTCGTTGGGTGCCCCTGTTTCGTGAACGGCACTCCACAGCGGAGAACATTTTCCTCCGGCAGAGGACCAGTAGGCCTTTGGCATTACCTGATCTACTTTGGCTAAACACGAAAACAGTTCGCTTTTGAAATATTTTGTTAGCACGAGCTGAAAGAGCATATTAAAATAAGGTAACCTGTAAATTTCCAGCCGTATATGTCAAAAGTAGCGATTGTAACGACCGTCAAGAAAAACAACTCTTGCCACCCAGTCACACTTAAATGGTTTTCCATACGACTCCTTGTAAATTCTGGATTTTTTAAACTGTCGTTAACTTTCCCTTACGCATTTAAGGGCTCGAATTTGCCTGTTATAAATTTTAAAGGAATTTTGAGCTCCGTAATGCTTAAAGAAATATTTCAACACAGTTTAAAAACTCCTAAATTTACAAGGATTTGTACGGAAAACCCTTCTGGCGTGAATGGGTGCCAAAAGTTGTTTTACTCATACAAATCCTTGTAATTTTCGGTGGCCGAGTTAGCGCGCCGAATAGGTCTATTTACAGGTTACCTAATTTTAATATGCTCTTTCGGCTCGCGCTAACAGCATTTTCAAAGGCGAACTGTTGTCGTGTTTACTGAAAGTTGGTCATGTGATCAACTAATGCAGTAGGCCTGCGGGGATCACGATAATATTGCACAAAATTTTTCCAACTGCGATGCAGCGATCATCTGGATCTTTACTGGTTTTGACGTCGCAAGTTCTTTGGCCTTGTCCATGTTTTTTTTTTTTTTTTCCCAGGTCGCAATAATGTTTTATTCCCAGCAATCCTTGCGCGCGCTGACAGGTTCTCCTGTGTTGGCTGTCGTTGGACTTCGTGATATGGCAATTAAGGACTTTTGATAGCAAAGTTTGTTTTTTTTTTTTACTTTGTTCGTCGTTATGAATTGGCTGACATTAACGTCTCCGCAGAACTTTGTACCTGTTTTTTCGTACAGGCATGAAGTAACTAAAGCATAAGGAGGGTCCCCCGCAACGTGGCGTGGATCAACTTCACCGCACCTTAAAAGGTGAACCGGTGAAGTTGATCCACGCCACGTTTTAATTTGCAAAACATATTTAACCATTACCCAAGGAAACTGTTGTTAATGGATCACAATACGCACAATTAAATGCACTCTTGATTCCTCACTTACTTGTAAGGATATGTAAAAGACCAATAAGTAAGACGTTGACAAGTTTTAACTAAAGAAATCCAGTTCATTATTGAATAGTAACAAATGAAATACTGTACGAAGAAAGGAAAGGGTGTTTCTCCTTCTATTGCAGTCGTCAACTGACGGTCAATTGTAGGCGAAAATGTCCGAACACTCAGCAGTTCCCCTGTGTCTCCCAAATAACTGTAAATGGGATGAACAGACCGGTGAATACAGCAAAGACGAGGATCAAGATAGGACCAAACTTAATGTGATCAACGCTGCGTTGGAACAGCTAAAAGCTATTAAAGGTTGGAGGAACGGAATAAAAATAAAATATTTTTCTTTACTTTTTTTTTTCTCTAAAATTCACGTTTTCTTTCATGGTCAGATGTAGCGGAGACGGATCCCTTCAAGATTTTTTTTTCTTCTTTTTTAAATGGAAAGGACACAAATAGATTGAGTTCTGGGGTAACGCTTCCTTTTACCTTTTTCACTTTTTGGCAACTTTGGTATATAATAGCATCAAGAGAAAATAATCTCTCTTGATTGCATTAAAAACTTATTCACCAGAGGTGCCATCAAGACTCCTAATTCAAACCAGATGCACCTTCATCACCAATGGCAAATTCACCTGGGATGGACAGCATTTAGCCACCTTTTGTAATGATTAAGTTTGTTATGACGTTTTAGGTCCGGTGTGTGTGGTGTCGATTGCTGGACCGTGCAGGAAAGGCAAATCCTACATCTTGAGCAAGGTATTTGATCAGGGTGAGGTATTTCCTCTCGGACATGAATTGGATCCCGAGACCATGGGAATCTGGATGTGGATTGTACCAGAAAAATTTCAGGTATATACTCTTGCAGCTTTATATGAATTTTCTTTCCCATACAGATCAGTTCCACGTTGTGTAAATAAAGTGTATGTATGTATGCTAATTCTGACAGAGAAAATGGAGTCTGCAGTGATGCTAAGGTCAGCTGCACAGTTTGAGTAATCTTACAGTTTTGGGCAATTCTCTACTTTCTTGATCTCTTCAGTACAGTGTTCATTAAATTTACAGCTACTGTAATGAGCACTGTATTGTTGAGGTCAGAGCTGGTGCATATTATGTGTATACATTAATGTATGTGCATATTTGATTTCAGGTTAAATTTTTTAAACAAGGTTCGATTCTCAATTTCCTTCGTCTTCTAGCCCTAATGTTCTTGAATTACGGTTAGGAAACAAATGAAATTGAGAATCGACCTAGATTAACTCAAAATTAACCGAAAATCAAATTTGACCTGTGACACATACATGTGCAGTACATGACTGTGTATTGTTCACAGTTACATATAATAGGCTGCTGTGAAGAAGCTTGGGTCAGAAATTCTGAATCTCAAGTGTTGTTTGGGGGTCAGAAATTCTGAATCCTCTCCTCTGTTCTTGGGGGATCAGAAATTCTGAATCCTCCCCCGTATTGCTTGGAAGAATTTTATAATTCCTTGCAAACAGGGAGACGTTTCCTGTGAGTTTTAACACCAGTTTAAGGTTAAGAGTAAACTGCAAAAATCGTCTTTGAAATTAAGTGGCAAACATGAAACTCCGTGAAAGCTCCAGGTTTCACTTCTAGCCAATTTTACACTCATTTCCAAGGGAACTTCAAAACCTGCAACGTAAGAAAGACTTTTCTTGGAGACAGGTCTCTATTTTTAACGGAAAAGGCAGCCTTTTTTGAGGTGATTCTCAGTATTTGCTCTGACTTTTACCAAACTGGAACCCCGTACACCACATTTTAGTTTGAAGGCGTTTGCTCCTGAATGTATTGAAATATGCAATATTAGATAGCTGGGTTTCAATATCCTTCAACTGGAACAATTTGTTCTCATCGTGGTTGCAGGATACCAGTGGCCAGGAATTCACAGTAGTGCTGTTGGACTCCGAAGGAATTGATGCAGTGTCGGGTGAAGGATCCGATGATCACTGTATATTTACGCTAACCATTTTACTGGCGTCAGTTTTGATTTACAACTCAGCTGGTGTTCCTACCAGGACTGATCTTGATGGACTAGAGTATCCATTATCATAATACTAATCTACTGTAACGAGAAGATCCTTTGAAAGGGAGAGGCTTACGATATTAAATTTCAGAAATTTCAAGAACTAGTGTTTGAAAAAATAATAAGTAAAGAACAAGGTTTTATCTTTAGATGATTCCAAGCAACGTAATGTCACACTTTTAAAACAGATTGAGAGAAACCTTTTTAAAAGTGAGCCACTGCTTTCATAGCTTGAACGTAATCCATTTTAAAGTTCTGTTAATTTTTGCCTGTCCGTTCAACCTTTTATTGCACGACAGTTTGAAGAATTTATGTTGCATCTACTTAAGGCACCCCTGTAACCACTCGGTAACTGCTGAAATTGCAGAAAATTAAAAGTAGTAGGCAACTTGATATAGCGAATCAGTAAAAACCCTCTATGTTTGGTCTTAACAACAAAAAAGCTATATATTAAAACTCTCTCAGCGGATTCAAATTCACTCTGGCAGTCAAGGAGGTGATGCACAACGAGGGGTGGGCACCATAGAAGACGCCAAACTTTTCCATAAGACGTTTCCTTTCTTCATTTGGCTGTTGAGAGATGTTGTCTTAGCGCTTCCTAAAGGTTGCCCGAATATCAAGGATTACTTTCTTACAAAAGTAAGTTCATCTGGAATATGACAATGCAATGCTAATATTATTATTATTATTATTATTATTATTATTATTTGTTTCTGCTGTGTATAAAAAGATTTTTTTCACAAAATTTGCGAATTAATCGTTACATAACTGCAACCGTTAACTTAGCCTGTTACTGGCGTTCAGATTGTTCAGATTGTGGGGACGAAGCAAAGAGATGTGAGCAGAAAAAACAGCAAGTGGGTGGGGTTAGGGGGTGAGTGCTACGGTTCCTGCCACTTCCCTCTCTCTATGAGACTCTCTCCTTATTTTTTTTTTCCGGCTCTCTGGGTTCGCGCTGTACTCCGGCCGTTATCTGAACGCCCGGAGGAGGCTATCATAAACTTTGTAATCCATTCGTAAAAGTTATTTACTTTTTGGCGGTTGATAGTTATTGAATGCTTGCTTTATCATCATTAAGTACTCGATCATGGTAGTTTAATTGGGCATTACTGCCGGAAGAAGAATCTCTTTCGTCTTCTGACTGCTTAGTAATGCTGTACCCAGTCACAGTTAGTGATTTTTAAATTGTCATTTATTGAATCTGGTGAAGCACAAACTGCCGCAACAATTTTCTCATTCAATTTACAGGTATTCAAAACCTCAGCATCATCAAAGCCAGATAAGGCCAAAGACGTAGCAGAAAGCATTTTAAGCTACTTTCCTGGTTTCGATGCTTTCAAGCTGCCACCCCCATCCTCTGATCCTGAGGTTGTTCTTAATCTCAACCGGGACGAAGTCCAGCAAGACATAAACAAATCATTTGTTCGCGGAGTAGAGGAGTTCAAGGCCAATCTAAAGTCTAAGCTGGCTCCGAAGCTCAGTTTTAGTGAGGGGGAAATTGTGACAGGGGAAGGTATGTGACGGGGGGGGGGGAGGTATCTCTAAGGAAATCGTTCAGGTTCAGTTCGCCTGCCAGTATGACGTCACGTCTCGCGTCGGTGACTTTCAAAATGGCGAGCAAAGTGTTCATCGAAGAGACGGATAAAAATTTCGAATTTATCACGGAAATACTTTTCCGATGTCTTGCACCTGGAGATTTTTTGTCATAGAAAACCAGACGTCTTTGGTACTTCTTTGTAATGAAACGTCCAGTGGTGTAATGAATTTTAAAGATTTCTTTCTATCGTCGAGCAAATTCTACTGGCAATCATAGCGACCGGTCACACTTTTGAGGGTCAGTGCACAGCAATCCAGCAAGATTGAGGAATTTAGACACAGCAATAGGAGGTTCATCAAGTGATGTATTATGCTTTACATAGTGCGTATTTGCAGCTCTGCAGAGCTAGTGGAACCCCATATCAATCCTTTCAAAGTTCGCTTAGCTGGTAGCGTTGAAAGAAGAAGAAGCCAAATGACGGGTATTTGAAAGAGACTGTGAGCATTGAATCTTGTTGCTTTACCGAATTTTAATACTGTGCTGGAGATGTAACTGAATCCCGAACACCAATAAAAGGCTTCGTTTGATTATTGTTTTTGGGTCAACCAAGTGGAGATCGTAGGGTAATAATATTGTTAAATCGCCAGTGGTTGTTGGGTGTAAATTAGAAAAGTTTGTAGTGTACTAGTTTAGTCCCTTTTCTAAAATATAACTCGGGACTAAAGCTTAAAATGTATATTGATCCAAGTGCATGACTGCAGCAGGGTCAGCAGTAAGAATAAAGAAAAACAGGCCAAAAAATGGGACTAAAAAACAAAGACTAAACAGAAAAAAAAAACAACAACAACAAACAAACAAAACAAAAAAACGATACAACAAAAAACAATAAACAGCGTCGCCGGGAGTCGCACCCGGGTCATCTGCAGGTGCAGGCAACTCCTTGACCACTGAATCACACTGCCAATAACACAAGTTTTGAAAATTAATGTGGTTATATCAAAACCATTTTTCTTTGCCACAGACCCTTTTCGAAGCTGGTGGAGCTATATTTATCATGAATTCAAATATACATTCGAAGAAAATTAGCTTAAGCGCGTATTTCAAAGCTATTTCGCATTATTTCCGGTTCAACGGGCCGATCGATGTATAGATAATCCATCAAACTAGCTTTACTGAATTTGGTGGTGAATTAGGAAATCAACAGAGGCCCACACTCGAAAGGATTGATATGAGGTTAGGTCGGTTTAATTAATGACAGAATAGATGAAATATAAATAAAGTGTGATTTGTGAATGGAACCTCCTATTCTGGACACTAGACCTTGCCTATTTTAGAGAAAAAAGGATTTAGGTTTTGATGAAATTGCTGGTCCCGTGAAAAAGATGGCGATCCAGCAACACGGCCCGCAAAAGAAATTAACAAAATTATACAATTAAGGACGCAAATATCAAAACGGTTTACGCAAACAGATTATAGCAACAACAAAACTCACACACTTGCAATCAAATTAGCGATAAAAAACTTGAGATTTACTAGACTGTTCAGTGTTCACAGACCCCTATTTTTCTCGAGAGATCGTCGGGCTCGAGCGCTTACCGGTACAGGCGGCCAACTTGGTTTCATGGTACCGAGGTACTGGAGTCGGGAAACCGTCCCTTGCCCACTTGGTAGATTTGACTCTCATCACCAGGCTACACTCGGAACATTTGAAACTAAGATGGCCGCGCGTAAAGACGATCTTACGGAAAAATAGGGGGCCGTGAACTGTCTAGAGATTTGCAAATCGTTCCATAAATCAGAATATATTAATGGTTGCATAGAACGTATCGCAAATTCTAAGTAAAACTATGGCGTATTCTTATTAACAGAGGAGGCCTAAAGTCACCAGAAGGCGCAATTTTTTTACTCATACCATTTTTATTAAAGCTCTTGCAACCATGGTTACCAGTTACGTGACGGCATTGAACACCCCTGGAATGGTACCAAATATCCAAAAGGCCTGGGACGTGTTCGTTACTGCAAAGTGTACCCAAGCCAAATCGGAGTCCATTACAGTATACGATGAAACGATGGAGTCAGAAATGTCTGGTAGGATGCCGTGTGAAAGGGACGTGATTCGACAGGCCCAAATGGTGGCACTCGACAAAGCACTTAAGCTGTTTGAAGAAAAAACATACGGAATATCGACAGGGAATATGGAGAAATATCTCCATGAATTGACGGTAAGGAGTTGAAAGACCTGCCGACTGATAAGTATTTGATCGTCATGTCCAAAGGGATACTCTGCAGTTCCCGATTTAACATTCATTTTTCATCTCAATTCGGAAGCTCACGAGAGTCTTTTGACTGTCAAAAATTAAGCCTGTGTTTCAAATTTTCAAATGTTGCATTTACGGAGGGAAACAAATTCGGGAAAAAAGCTCTTTAAAAAGTCCTCAGCACGGTTTTGGACCAACAACAAGTTGCACTGTCTTATTAAGGGTTCGTCTAAGAATCGAGCCCGCACCATTACCAAAGAGATGCTAGGTCAGAGCACAAGGCGAGCTGCCTAGACCACCAACCACTGATTGCGAAATCTCTTCTCCCCACCCACCCCCTTATCACCGCGTGCATTTTCTTTCACTCTTTGTACAGCTGTAGGTCGCAAGGCGAGCAACAAATATGGTTGCAATGTCTGACTTTAATTATTTACTAATAATAACGGATTAGAAATGAGAAAACATGGGTTAAAAATTCAGATGCGCAAGTCAATGAAACAACTCTGGAAAAGAAGCTTTATGCAATATGTCAACAACGTACTTCTTGGTATGTTTTAATTGTAACTTATTTTTCCGAAAATCTAAAATTATAATATCAACTAATCACAGGATTACATGGAGAACGGTTTGAACAACTGGCAAAAGGAAAATGCTCGTCTAACCAAGGAAAGCTGCAATCAGCTGTTGGTTGGATTAAAGCGCCAGCACCTGGACCCAGTCTTGACACAGCTTAGAGGAAAAGATGGCGCTAAAGTTTCTTTCGCTGAAATTATGGCCTGTTACTCGGCTATTGAGCAAGGATTTAAGCTGGAAGCTAAAGGAGCTGAGGATGTCTGTGCACAGGTTTTCTTCGAATTCCACCCCGTGAGTATCATATGAATAGGGTGTCACCTCTGGCAGAATACAACATTCAATACTTAAAAACAATAACAAAAATAATAATAATAATCATGTTTTTTTTTTTAATAAGACCAATTGTATCCTATGTCACAATTTCTTATTTATTGTGTATCACAAAAAAAGAGACATGTAGCGCTCAGCATTTACTTAAGGGCGTGCACATTGTTAAGCTGCCTTAATCACAATTCACCTCAATCATCATTTGAAATCAGATGCGTAGTAACATACACCGATCATTTTTTCGAGTATGTCCTCTTCTCAAAGACTATTCTCAAATTCTCTTGCTCTGAGATAAGGAAGGGAGAAGTATGGGAGAGAAAAAAATGCTAGTCCTTTGAGTTTCTTTGTTAATTGTTTTGCTTGTTTTCGGAATCTCTAAAATAAATTAGGAACTTCAGGGTGAGATGGAAAACCACATGGAGCATTTGCAGCAGCTCAAAGATTTTGATGAAAACTTGGCGTACGAAAAGGAGGCCCGTGCACATGAAATGCAGGAAAAGAAAAGACTCGAGGTATAGAAGGCGCCTACAAAGACGATTGATATTAATGATAATGCTGATGATTTTGATAATGGCAATGATGATAATGATGATGATGATGACGATAATGATGATCATGAAGATGACAATGGTGATGGTGATAATGATGATGATGATGATGTTAATGATGATAATGATAATGATGATGATGATGATGATGATGATGATGATGATGATGGTACATACTTTATTATAATCCATCCCCAAAAGCTTTATCCCCTCATGCCACCCCTTATCAGGTCTTTTCAGATGTACATACAAACATATAACATAGTAATGTGTTGGTGGTAAAAGCGATGATTACGATGACGACATAGTATATAATTTGATGTTCTATTAGTTCTAGTCATAAGGTTATTAATTTTCCCATCGTTTTTCATTCAGGAGGAAAGAGCTCGACTGGCGGAGGAACAAGCAATGAAAGAAAGGGAGGTTAGTTAAAGGCAGATTCCTTGTCGGTCAACAGAGCGTCAGGCATGCGGAGATTTTATTCATAGGACATATAGCTATTTTAAACAGTTATTGGATGAGGTTCTTGTGATATCCAGAATAAACAAGGTTGCGGTAAATGATATCAGCCGAGCCTTATTTTGGATATCACAAAACTGAATATTAATTATTGTTTTTACTGTTTGGAAGAAAATAACGACAGACACACCGTCGCAAGGATATTGATATTAGAAATCATGCATTGCGCGCGCAACCTACAGATTAGTCAGTTATCGGCCAGCAGATCTATAAATAACTAATCTGTAGGTTGCGCTTATTTCCAGAATTAGCTCTAGGCTCTTAGCCAATTAGAAGACAGATAGTGAGTACAGCGTGTAATAATGTCAGTTATTGTCACTTTTTACGTTCCCTTGAGTGAAATTTCTATTGTGGGGGTGGCTGGGCCAATTAACCCAGCTCATGACAGGATCAGCCCCTAAATTATGGTTGAGACAGTTCAGCCTTTTTTATGTCTTTCAATACAAAACTCTTGGATAATCTCGCAATAAAAAATGTCTAATAATATTAACCCTCGGACGTACACGCAAACTAATACCCCCCAACGTGGTACAAGGGGGGAAGGGGTGGATTTAACCCCTCCCAGGAATTTTTGATATGTGGAAAGCCTTTTATCTGCTTAACAAGATGAGGTATATTTTATGGATGGTGGCGCTGCTGGAGGCCTGTGACGTCACCAACAATGCTCGCCATTTTGGCCACTATCTTAAAACCGGGAGAAATAGTAATTTTTTGTGCTTCACATGAAAAATGACACATAAATAAGCACCTTGCATGATTTTAGCCAAAAGATTTACTTTAAGTGTTGAAAGAACTTAAAAAAACCACCTGCTACTTATGACGTCATATCTCGTAACCATAGCAACTGAGCGTTACTAAACTTGTCTCAAAATTTTCGCAACGGATGAACGAGCAGCTACCTCGTCAGGTGCTGATGTTTTATACTCTAGGATAAAACTCAGTGAAACCTTATGGGGGGGAGTGGTATCCACCCCCCTCCCCCACCTAGAATTTCAACCAAACAAGGAAACACGAGAAAAATGTTATAAGTAATATTGTATCAGTTTTTTTAATTGTTTTTTTTTTCTTTGTTGTTGTTATAATTGTTGTCTTTTTGTTGCTGTTCTAGGTTTTTTGTTATTTCATTTTTTTTTAAACTTTTGCTTCAAGAACTGTCACAAAATTCAACATTACGCTCACCATCCGACTTATACCATTACAGACTCTTGTGACCTCAGAAACCTATTGGTAGCCTACCAAAAAAGAGCCTAATATTAGCTTGAAAGCCTGTCACGCTTAATTTTTATTGATTTTATTATTACTATTACTATTATTATTAATTTTTTATTATATTTTTTGTTTATTGTGTGTTTGTTTTTTTGCCCTTTACCATTTCTTAAAATTGTTTTTTTAGCTTGAGACATTGAAAGCTAAGCAGGAGGAAGAGAAACGCCGTCTTGAAGAACAGTTAAGATCTGGCATGGAAGCACAAAGAAGACAGATGGATAACATGATTAGAGCAAACATGGAGGAGCTGCAGAGAGAAAGAGAAAGTGTTATGGCACAGAACAAAACTCTGCAGCAGTCGATCGAGGGAATGCAGAGATCATTAAACGAAAGGAATGGCGAGATTACAAATCTCCAACGCCAGATACAGGAGATTGCTAACCGGCCACCACCCCAACCACCAAAAAAGAAACGGCGCTGTGTTATTATGTAAGGAAAGCATTTTCGCAGTCATCTGAGCGTCAACGCTGTAAAATATCAGGACAGCTGACTTTCAGAAATCCGCCAATGCGTGATTACTGTGGATATATGTAACTTACCCTACCTATTGAGATTTAAAACCGGAAGTTGCGGGGTTGTTGTAGAAATTTAGCATTTGCGGAACTTCGATTCAAACGTCAGTGGTGTAGTCAAATTAAATGCATGAAAGACATTCTTTGAAAATTTAGTGGCTTGTTCCACTGTCCTTTTTCCTTTTCACCTTTTCCATTTCAAACTACAGTGAAACCGGACACCTTCGGGACCTTCGCAAGTGTCCGCTTAATAGAGACCAGGTTGTAAAAATTGCGCAATGTTTGTTAACATTCAAGGGTTACTCTGTACTGTGGTAAAGTTGAATGTTGTTAAAGCACAGGCTGCCCAAGCTCAGTGTGTGAGTTTAATCGTTAACACATGTAGTTTCATATTGCGTAATTTAAAATGGCCGTGAATATAAAGGATTTGTATGGGAATTCAGGTAAAAGATTCAAATCGATAAATATTCGCTAGAATGTTCAATAAAATACGACTTACCGTATTTACTTTGCTTGTTTTTGTTTGCTGTGTGGTTATTTTCATTTCATCTCATTAGCCGAGCAATCCGGCCACTGCAACCGACGCCAAGCGGCAGTTTGTTTTCCAAAATCCAAGACAAAACGACGCCGAAGGGGCGAGTACATTTTCACCACGTCACACGACCGTTGAAAACTTGTCATCGACAATTTTTTATTCGAACCCCGGCTCCCCTCGGGTCGATTTGACAAGAGGGTTCGAAAAATTGTCGATGACAAGTGACGGTGTGGTACCCAGTGAGGCTTAGTTTGTAGTGGAGGCAGGGTTACCAAACGGGTTTTCAACGGTCGTGTGTTGTGGTGAAAATGTACTCGCCCCTTCGGCGTCGTTTTGTCTTGGATTTTGGAAAACAAACTGCCGCTTGGCGTCGGTTGCAGTGGCCGGATTGCTCGGCTAATGAGATGAAATGAAACAAGGACATATTGGCTTGGACTCGGCGTTTGATTTGTGGCTGCTTGGCCATTTCAAGCTGAGGATTTTTCGCCTCTCGCATGGGGCATCCCGAACTGGAGTGTAAAGCCTTGTCCTTTCTCTTACAGTGGAAACTCGGGGTTAAAGGAAATCGCTTAAATCGCAATGGATCGGAAAAATAACCACACAGCAAACAAAAACAAGCAAAGTAAATACGGTAAGTCGTATTTTATTGAACATTCTAGCGAATATTTATTGATTTGAATCTTTTACCTGAATTCCCATACAAATCCTTTTTATATGAAAATACATGTGTTAACGATTAAACTCACACACTGAGCTTGGGCCGCCTGTGGTTAAAGAAACTATCCAGAGTTCAAGTTCATTACCTTTCATCACCAACAATAATTTGTTCATATCTGGATTTTTTAAACCGGGTTAGCAAAAATATCAACTCATTCTACCACTTGGCAATTTAAAACAATAAAACTCGTTCAAAGGCCGTGCGGATGCTCGTCGGAAATTTTGAATTAAACCCCTAAAGGAGACCGGTTTGAGCGTGGCCCAAGCTTTTTTTCACCCGTAAAAGAGACCAAAAATATACATATCAAATATATATTTTTATATTTTTTCGCGTGCAACCCTAAACGAGACCTTCACGGCTAAATATGATGGCGTTTTGCCCAGAACACCCTAAGTGAGACCAAAATCCGAAATTCACACCCCTAAGCGAGACGACTAGCATCATATCCTCATCCCTTTCATATGCCTAGTTCTCCTCCGGGGGGGGGCGATTAAAAGCTTTTATTTGACACCGGGTGGTAAGTTAATGGTCCCAAGATGCATTCCAACAAGTCCAAATTTAAAAGGACACAAGTTTTACAACACTTATTCTGTAATCTGACTTCGAGAAGTTTCAAACCGGTGTCATTTAAGTCTAGTATAGAAATTTTTAAGTTGCTTCTCCGAATGGGGCACTGTTCCATCAGGCGTGCCCCAGGGCACAAAACTTGGCCCTTGGCTTTTCATTTTGATGATCAATGATCTCCACCCTTCGGGATTTGAGGTATGGAAATACGTGGATGACACCACGCTTGCTGAGGTGGTTCCAAGAGGAGGTCAAAGTGGAATGCAAGTCGCTGTTAACGCTGTTGAGCAGTGGTCTACAATCAACAAGCTCCAGCTGAATGCGGATAAATGCAAGGAACTCGTTATTGACTTTAAGAAGGTTAAACATCATTTTGACGCAGTTACCGTGAACTCTCAGGAACTCGAACGCGTAGATAGTATTAAATTGCTAGGAGTTACCATAACCAACACGCTCCAATGGAATTGTCACGTCTTAGATGTAATCCAAAAGGCCAACAAGAGAATATACTTTCTTATATTACTTAAGCGCGCAAATGTTCCAGCACACGATATCATTTGTTTCTGTCTTACTTGTATAAGGCCAGTTCTAGAATATTGTGCCCCCCCCCCTCCTGTACCATCACGCACTGCCTGACTACTTAAGTAAGGATATTGAAGGCATTCAAAAACGTGCACTATCAATTATTTCGCCGGGCCTTTCTTACGATGACAGCCTGTCAATGTTCAACTTGGCATCTTTAGAGGACAGACGTATAGATCAATGTGAAAAACTGTTTCATTCTATGGTATCTAATCAAGATCATAACCTGCATCATTTTCTCCCTCCCAAGAACTATTGTCATTATAACCTCAGAAGACAACGCCACTTTGCAAATCCAGTCATGCGTACCAAGCGTTTTTCTAGCACAATTCTGCCATCTTTGTGCAGGCGTTAGCAGTTTTTTGTATAAAGTTTAATTCATCTACAGTATAATTTTTATAAATTAGAATTCTAAAGTATAATTTTGTAGATTTTTTAGTACATTTTCATATTTGAAGTTTTGTATCAATTGTATTTGTAAATTCATGCAATTCAGGCCTACTCTGGGACCTTAAGTCGCCGTAATTTTAGGCGACTTAAGGCGATTTAAGGTGACTTTAGGAAAATTTGGTCAAAATGTTGCGCGACTTAAGGCGATTTAAGGCGACTTTAGGCGACTTTAGGCAATTTAAGGCGACTTTAGGTGACTTAAGGAGAAAAAGGTGACATTTAGGTGAGTTACATGTTAGTGAATATGTTGCAGTTAATTTTTAATTTCAGTTAATTTTTGGTTTTCCTTTGTTTTAAATTCATTAGCATACATAACCATACCCAGAAACGATGGAAAAATAAAAATTAACTGAAATAAAAATGAACTACAACATATACAAAATCAAAATCTGATAACACTACCTCTCTAGGGACACAATGTTGTAGCATAAGTTAATTCAGTCTTGAAGACATCTACATTAGTCTTCCAAATTTTCAACAATCTCAGCTACCTAATATTTTGAACATTTTTTAAATATCAAGGTAGCTTGTGTTGCAGGTGTATTCTAACCCTGGTTAGTAACATTTGCGAAGCAGCTCTAATATCCTTGTTCTGGGCCCTGACGCGCTAAATGAATTACCAGCATTTTGAGTTTCCCTTCAACATGATTGGCAAATGGACAATGGCATTTTAAACAGTCCAGTCCTGGCATGTTCTCTAATTCTGATACACACACAGGGGGCCCAGAACTAGGATTTTGCCGCTGTTTTGCAGATGGACTTAACCCAGAGTTTAGTTCCACCTGTGGCACAGGCTAATATCAAGGGTGTTGGTTTAGTATTACATTAGCAGAGACAAAATCTGAGTTAGAAGCAACCAAAAGGGTAAATTTTCTCTTGGTCTTTAAGGTGACTCGACCCAGTTTTTTTGGGGGGGTACCATCCTACTTTGAAGCTCTCTGGTATCCCCACCTTTACTTTTATCGTAAGTCTAACACATAGAATGGATAACATATAGATCAATCTACAATATAACATAAAATTTTTGGTGATCGGAGTAAATGTCACGTGGTTATAATGCCACGCCCCTTTGAGGTCTGAGTCGAAAATCTGCTGTTTCCGGCATTTTTTCGTGAAAATCTCTCGGCTACATATAGTGCGCATTAGTGCCTTGCACTGAACCGAGTTTCACCAAAATCGCAAAGACCCAATTCGAGAAATTCAGCGGTTTCCAAATTTAGGTCATAAATAACATGATAAGCAAACTTTAGACGGATCATATCTAATAAACTATGAGATTCACCTCTGTGTTTTGGGCATCCTTATAACAGATGGGTCCTTGCAAGTCAGCAAAACAATTTAGGGCCTTGTAAATGCGCACGATTTTGAGCAAAGCAAACATATAGAAATTATAGTTTTCGCTATTTGTTGACATTTGTCCGCGTTCCAGAGTCAATCTCATGGAAAAAGCATTTCTTAAAAATTCGTAGTTTTTTTTCCGTCAAATGTTTTCAGGGCCACAATTGATTAACTAACTACCCCGACTCTGAATTTCATGGTCATTGAAAAACTGTGACATTACCCTCTATAAGCCCAAACTTGAGTAAACATTGAAGATTTTTAGCATTTTGGGTGAGTTTGTGCTTTGGGAGTTGTCTATTGTTTCTGGTCTGTCATTATAGAGCATTCTTGTTCAGCATGCATGCAATGATTTGGCTGCCTTCCGAATGCTCACCGAGACATGATAATTTAGTATAAGAAAATAGAAGGGATTCCCGTCACGAGATGGTTTGAGTATTGGCTTGCATTAAACTTATGAAAAAATGATATTTTTTTAATAGTTAGTAGATTTAGTGTGTAGCACTTCTTGATTTTTTTGCAAAGGCACAAAAAGCACGAGAATTGATTAAAAATTGTGAGTTAAACCTCTACATATCACGCGATGGCCTGTCTCACTGTACCAAAATTATCATATCTGGGTAAGCATTCCGAAGTCAGCCAAGTGCGGTCATTGCACGCGTGCTGAACAAGAATGCTGTATAATGACAGTTTATTAGATATAATCCGTGTAAAGTTTGCTTATCATTTTCGCATAAATTATGACCTAAATTTGGAAACCGATGAATTTCTCGAATTGAGTCTTTGCGATTTTGGTGAAACTTGGTTCAGTGCAAGGCACTAATGCGCACTATAAGTAGCCAAGAGATTTTCACGAAAAAATGCCGGAAACAGCAGATTTTCGACTCAGACCTCAAAGGGGCGTGGCATTATAACCACGTGACATTTACTCCGATTGCCAAAAATTTTATGTTATATTTAACAATTATTCTTTGAAATCGAGGTGAATAGTGGCAAAATATTTACCGAGCCGCGAAAGCGGCGAGGTAAATATTCCCAAAGCCACTATTCACCGAGATTGAGAAGAATAATTGTTTTAGTATATACACACGAAGTGATCTCAACAAAATCAGAAAGGAAACCATTCAAAAGTAGGATTTGATTGACAGATCAAATCACGCGTAAGTTTAAAAATAGATCTTTGCAGAATTTTCAAACATGGCAATTCACAAGTTTACTCATTTCGCAAACAACAGCGTAATGGCTTCAATGGAATCGCTAAAAGTTTGAACTGTTTCCTTACCTGAGAAAAAAAAAAGTAGAGCTGTGTTGTTTTCTGTTGACTCGCCAAGTTTATAGCCAAAAGGGCATGTTGTGTCGTTCTTCGCATGAAGTGCTGACAAAAATGGCGGCTCGGTTCTTGAGGTAAGAGGTCGCCTTCCTGTATCATTCTTTTTCCTGTTTACTTGAAATGTAGAATTTCTGCAAACATTTCCTTTTAAATTTGTTTGTCATAAATAAACTTCGATTTTTGAGCCAAAATTTTCTTCTTAGAAAACGCTGAGTTCACGAAACGGCTTCTTCTCTGTGAATACACGGAGTTGTAAACAATCCATCGAGCACAAAACTCCTGCTACAGTAAATTGAAAAACGCCGTATTGAATCCTTCCAAGTCTTTTCTTGCCTTAAAAAAAGTCAGCCCTAGGATTTTGTCGACTTTTAAAAGATCGTTCTCTAAAAAAAAACGGGAAAAACACCGAGCTCACACATTATCCACTCGCTAGGAGGTGAATATTGTTGAATAGTCCGAGATAGCGAACCAATCAGATTGCTTAAATCACCAAGATCACTGAGTGTGTATATACTAATGTAGATTGATCTATATGTTATCCATTCTATGTGTTAGACTTACGATAAAAGTAAAGGTGGGGGATACCAGAGAGTTTCAAAGTAGGACGGTACCGCCCCCAAAAAACTGGGTCGAGTCACCTTTAATAAATGCATTATTTTATAATATAAGGGGCAAAAAATCAATGCTTCCTGCATTTCTTTTTCTAAAAAATAAAACCCTAAAAGTAGAGTATTTCAATACATCTCTGTAAAATACTGTAAGCCGGTTTGTAGCAAAAACTTTATATTGAAGTGTCTTTTTTTCATAATTTGACAACAAACATTTAAGTAATTAATTTAAAACATCTAAAATCACTTATCGATATCGCACATTATGGAAATGACGATCCCCATTGTATGTCTTGGCAGTTGCTCTGCCAATGCTTGTCCCCACACGTTTGGCTAAGAGGATGTTTTTCCAATTGAATTCAAAACAAACAGTTTGTAGTTCTCACCGTATATATATTGCTCCCTTCCTGTCTCAGTCAAACAAAACACTTCCAAATACTTGCTTCGCTAGTGAACCGTACTCTCTTATCCATGGTCTCTTTGGAAACTTTCCAGTCGGATTGATTTCATGAGTGCTTTTATGCACCAGCAGAAACAAGTAAGCTTAGCTTCAACCAACCTTGCTCTGTCTGTTCCACGCGGCAGCGTTTACGCTCTCAGTACAAAAGGAAGCATTATGCGTCATGTTTAAACCGATGGCAGTACCAAGTGTAAATGTTTCTATTATTATGTCAGAAATTTCCATTTAAAAGGAGATCTTTAAACGAAAACGCGACGTACAATTGACAACAACAAGAGCACATTTCTATCCGCCATTTTGCTTCTCCCAGAATTCCACTGCAGTCGCAAGCTAATTTCCATTGTTTCTCGGTCCCGCCCTCTCCCCGCCTCCAGACCAGTAAGACACTTGATCAAAACACAATACTTTCTGGGCGGCCATAATGTGGAGGAAAGAACAGTATTATTTCGCTTTTCTACGTTTTTCATCAATAATGGTCGATTACATCAAATCGTTTGGCAGGGAGCAATCACGACAACATAAACAAAGAGCAGTTTTACGTACCTTCGATGTACAAAGCTTGAATTTCTGTCTGGAAGGGAAGACCTAAAGAGACGACTGTACAAGCTAAGCTAAGCTAAGTGTTTAATTATATTTTGTTCAGGGTGCAAAGAAAGTCAGCTTTACAGCTTGCCTAGCATACACTAGCCTGAAAGCCATTTTGGCTAACCCCAATTTTTTTTATGAATGGGACTGATTACAGTTCTTCTGTAATCTGAATTCCCTAAAAAAACTTTACTTGCCAGCCAGGCAAGTTAAAAACGCAGTTCACTAGCCCAATCATAAAATCCAGTACCACAGGGCTATTGCCTGGACACTACTCTGTCTACTCTCTTTGCACACTGTTTAATGTAATTTAGCCAGAATTTTAACCTTTGAATGCCTTTTTAAACAATATTTTTCCTCAGAAATATGAGACAAACCTCCTGGATGAAATTAATAAAATACCTGTACATTGACTGGATAAAGTTGTGTACTATATGTTGTCATTTTTACATAAACAATACAGGAATGATTATTCTTGTATTGCTTATGACTAATTATTACGTGTAGTAAATTGTGTAAAGTAATTAAATGTATAAATTAGAGGGCTGGAGAAGAAATTAATGGGTCTTAAGTCACCGTGGGAGTTTTTTGTGGGGGGTGGGGTGGGTCTGTGGCTAATATTATTGAACACGGGTTATTACACACTTCATGAGAAATCATGCATTCTGGAAATAGAAAACTAAAAAAGTAATGACTACAAGACAATTTGAACCTTGTTAAGATTTGAATGATTTAGTGACTTAAGGCAACTAAAGGCGACCTAAGGTGACTTTAGGCGACTTAAGGTGATTTTAGGCGACTTAAGGCGATTTTAGGTGACTTAAGGCGACTTTGGGCGACTTTAGGTCCCAGAGTAGGCCTCAATTCAGCCTTGGTGGGCTGCCATATGATTTGAATTAAAGCTATCTATCTATCTATCTAGGCATCCAACATTGCTTGTAGAGCTGAACTTGGTAACTTTCCCATGATCATTGATATAAATAAAAAGATTCTAAATTACTTAGACTATCTGAGAGGTAAAGATGAAGATTCTATAGTTAAACAGGCCTTACAAATTTCAATTGACCTTCATCATAACGGAAAAACTAGCTTTTACTCTAATCTCATGAAAATGTTGACTACTATGATCTAAACTATGACTTTTCCTGTAATTTATTGAGTGACTCAATAGCTAATAGGTATATCGGCATAATGAAAAATAAATACGTCTCTTACTGGAATCAGACCCTTCAACAATCACAAAAACTCAGTTTTTATTGTACAATCAAAGACGACTATAGCCCCTTGCCGTACCTAGTTTTAACAAGAAAAAACCCTTCGAGAAAAGCATTAGTTAGATTTAGAATAAGTAGTCATCAACTTAGAATTGAAACAGGTAGATACGAAAACATTCCTGGCAATGAAAGGATATGTCACTTTTGTCCAAGTAACAAAATCGAAGATGAAAATCATTTCTTACTAGATTATAAGGCTTATTCTCAGATCAGAGACATATTTTTCTCCAAACTAGAAACTAAAATACCTGACTTCAAATCACTTTCACACGATACTTTAATATCTATCTATCTATCTATAGATATATGCGAATTCGAAATGCATTTGAAGAATTTTTTGTTTGCACTCTAATCTGGTAACGATAACATAATTTCTGCCTAATTAGGGCTAGCCTGTTCCAGGCTCCGAGATAGTTAGGTCGTCCGCTAAATTGAGGGACGGGGAGTTTTCCCTCACTATCTGAGAGCCTGGAAGAACCTGGTAGGCCAGGTCTGAAAGTAGGTGTGGATTTTACAGATCTGGTCTGAAAACGGGTGTGGAAAATGACATTTTTTGGTCTGAGATATGGTCAGGATTTGGAAAACCAGGCGGCTCCCACCAAGAATTCCCAGGAGGACCCCCCTCCGGGGGTCAGTAGCAGGATGTAAATCATGTCATCATAATCATATCATCGCTTAGAATATAACGTTAGATGATCATTTCGGTTATTATTCACGTATAGGTGAGTAGTCCCTCCCACCTAAATACTAGGCTTTTTTACATCGCGAAATGCCCCTATATTGACCTTCTCGTCTGAATTCTTCATTTCCTCATATTCCCATTGCTTTATTCGAAACGGAATAGTGGCATCTATAAGAATTTTACTCTGACTAACGCCAATACTATCTTTTTTATTCGGTGCTTCTTATTGGTTTAAAACTATAAGTTAATTCTCTTCTAACTCCTTCTTTTATATATAAAATTAAAAGTTTTAGTTGCCTTGAGTAGCGGCATACCCTTCCTTGTCCGTGCAGTATGCTTTCGTTTTCCGCATGACGGTGACGTTGGGGAGAATAGACTGCATGACTCATGAAGGAATGTTTGTGTGTGAGGCAAGGAGCTGGGACTAGACTACTTCTTCATGCTAGTCCGCTTTCCGTTTCTCTCAGTTTTACCTTTCTAAAGCTGTTTTTGCATACATAACCCGTAGTCCGCGTTTTATACCTAGTCCGTGATTTACGCTCAATCCGGAGTATCATTTTATACCTAGTCCGTGTTTTAGACCCAGTCCACAGTCCGCAGTCCGTGGTTTATACTGACCGGTTGTATATTTAAGCAATAGACCACACTTTCTATGGGCTTACCGGCGTGATAACCCACGCGGGATGTTGGGAGAACACGAGAAAAGCTTGTAAATCACGAGCCGAAGGCGAGTGATTTACAAGCTTTTTGAGTAACATCTCAAGTGGGTTAACCCGGTAAACCCATAGAAAGTGTGGTCTATTGCTTTTATAAAATAACCTTTAGTAAAGTGGAGTCTTTTAGGTAAAAAATATTGTTTTAGTACCGTGATCGATTTATGTCTTCTCTCTAAAGTCATCATAAGCCAATCATGACTCACGAAATAATAGCGCAGAACTTTCTCAAAACTCAGTTCAGTCAAACAACAAACAGCAGCACTTCAAAACACGAGTTTTTGCACTCGTTACATGATAACTTATGAAAGCTGTTTTACAGGAAAAGTCAACACATATTCATGCGAACGTACAATGAAACAATACGTTCATGATTTGTTTACTAAAGAAGTAGAAAATTGAACATCAGACTGTACGCAGCTGTATTTTGTTGAGTCGATCCGTAAGAATTTCGTGCTTACAGACGGAACTGGCAGCTATTGTAATGGAGGACTTCATTCACTTTTTTACAAGCCGCAGTGGTTTAAGATCTGTTTTCTGGGCTTTATCATGATCAAGAAACGCTGCGACGTGGCTGCATTTGCGAAGTTGTCGCATGTAACTTTACATGCACGTACAGTCACCGATGGAAATCTGTCAGTGGTGGAGAAAGGCCGGTTTTTTTGCCGTAGCCACATATTGGCGTTAATATTTGTCGATTTGTGAAGTCAGGTGGTTTGAGGTAGGTTATGGCATCGATATCACCGAATAATTTGTACAAATGTTGGAGAAAACCAGCCCGAAACTCTGACATCTTTCATCATCGTTGGCAGCTTGTTTACAACCTACAGCGGCCGATTTTGTACCATATCTTGATCAGAGATCTCTTTTTGGAACAATTTCTTTCATTAAGGAATTTAATTTTGACATAAAATAAATCAAGAATGCTAAAACTATCCGTTTTGTTGCTGGTTGGCATATGGTTAAGTTTTCCTATAGACTTTCTACACAAGAAATTCACGCTGTTGTTGTCTTTCTCTGCGATTTGGCATCGTCGTGAAATGTAAACTGCTTTCCAGCTTTGTACTTTATAACTTCTAAAGCTATAGCAGTAGCGAATTGTGACGCTCAGTAATAAAATGTGGAAACCAACGCTTTGAATATTTAGAAGGGCTGGGTAAGTAACTTGTTCTGTTTTTTAGCCTTTCTAAAATCGTTGTTTGCAGATCAATAGCCAGTTTTGTTTATGGCTCGTGGTCCGGATGCCTTTTTCTATGGGTTTACCGGTATAATAAACCATAGGTTTTTGACCAATCAGATCACGCGTACTATCTCTGCTATTTTATAATTAAAAATATATTGATGGTCTAGACCACTGTTCAGATGCTCCGGAAACAATGGGGACATTTTTACTTCCCAAGTAAGCCAGTGATTATGTACAGCTCGTCAATAATCGAGGAATTATATAATCAATCTTTATCGTAGGCCGACTGGTATCGATGAAGCAAATACTATATTCTCTAGCCGCTTCAGTACAAGAGGTGGCCACTCGCTGTGAACACAATATTTAAAAGTGATGTTAAAAGAGATGCTTAACATTGTTCATTTGCTCGAATGAACTTCAGTATTACAAGGATACTGTACAATCATAACATTTTGGTTTTTGAAGCTATAACTGATATATGAAAATCATGTATGTGAACTGCGGAGTGAAGAGTTATGTGAATGAAGATCATCGCAGTTATATACGCAACTTTTGTAGTTGCGAAAAGAAAGCCTAAAAAAAAAATCTGGCTTGCACGGAATTCGAACCCTTGACCATTGCGATACCGGTGCAGCGCTCTACCAATTAAGCTAACAAGCCAACTGGCAGGGTCCCAAAGGGGGGGTCCCTGGAGCCCTGGAGCCCTGAAATTTCTGCTGTGGAGCCCGGAGCCCTACCATTTTACTGACTGGAGCCCTGATCCTTTTTTGGCTGTGGAGCCCGGATCCCAAAGACATCTTGTGCTGAGCCCGGAGCCCAGCATTTTCAAGTTTGATCATTCGAGTTCCCAGATTGCATTGATTCTTGATTACTGCCTTTTTGTGTTTGCTTGTGCGTGTTAACGGGCATAAAGAAACAGAATGTGACGAGAGGACAGTACATAATACAAGTATACGCGGTTATCTCAGTTTATAATGATATGCAACAACTGTCCCACGCACATCTTCATCTTCTTCTTAAGCAATTAATGCTCTCTCTGTGGTGGTTGTGGCGTCACCTTCATCCAGTGCCAAAAGCATAGTTTTCTCATACCACTCCTCTTCAATCCTGACAGTCCCCTCTTCTACATCTTCGCGTGGAATTGAATACTTGAGAGTTCCTTGTGACACAACAGTCGTGTTCTCGATGCCAGATTCGGTAAAATGGAATGGCAAAAGGTCCTCGAGGAACCAGAGACAGTCGTACGTCGTACCTCTCTCGCGTTTCAACATGAAACTCCACCGATGGCAGGCCTTGTCTGTCCCCAGTTTATATAAACACGCGGTTGCATCAAGCAGATCTGCCTCTTTTAACTCGCTTGATTCAGTCATCTCGGAATATGAAACGAAAGCAACAACAAGGCGAACTGACCGAGCGGTCTGAGCGGTCGATAATAATAATAGATAATATAACCGGCTGCTTGGGTTTAAAAAATTGATCAGAATTGCTGACTTTTTTATTTGCGTATTTGATTTAGCGTTAAAAATGGAATTTTTACTTATCAAGATTGTAGATCAGAGTGGAGCCCGGAGCCCTAAAGCAGATGATGTGGAGCCCTAGAGCCCTGAAATTTTCGTCTTGGAGCCCTGGAGCCCTGCATTTTTAAGGCCGGAGCCCTGGAGCCCTAAACCCCTTTGGGACCCTGAACTGGGAGCAGGTCGCTGAATTGGTTGAATTGGTTGAACCAATTCAACGACCTGCTATCAGTTGGCTTTGTTAGTTTAATTGGTAGAGCGCTGCAACGGTATCGCAGAGGTCTAGGGTTCGAATCCCCTACAAGCCTGAATTGTTTTCAGGCTTTCTTTTCGGAACTGCAAAAGTTGCGTATATGACTGTGATGATCTTCATCCATTTAATTTTGGTTTTTAGGAACAGTGTCTTTTTTTCTAGTTTAACGATCCAAAGTTTTTTCCCTTTTACGGTTGCTCGACACCAATGGCAATTTATAAAGTGAACACAAGCTCAATACAGAGTTTGAAGAATAGACTACTGTTGGACGGAAGTACCGTATTTATTCGAATAAGCGCCCAACCTCGAATTAGCGCCCACCTCGAATAAGCGCCCATGCTAAAGGCAGAAAAAGTTAATAAGCGCCCAGCCTCGAATAAGCGCCCACCCCACCCCACTCCCTCCCACAATAACTCCAATAAGAGATAATAAGAGACCTTCCCGGAGACGGAGTTTTCTTCAGAGTATTTTACAGAAACCTTGCTTTGTCACATCTTCACTTTTTGTTGGTACCATTTACTGTTTGGTTGTAAAATATACTACTACACTGGCTGAGAATGGTGAAAATTTAATAAGCGCCCAGCCTCGAATAAACGCCCACCTCGAATAAGCGCCCACTCTCAAGGTCCAAAAATTTAATAAGCGCCCAGGGCGGTTAATCGAATAAATACGGTAGTCCTTTCGTGACTTGGTCGCTCGATCGGCCGTTTGGCGATCCGTTTCGCTCGGTGGCTTAGCGGCTGCGCTCAGTTTACAGCTTTTGTGCTGTGAAGACTGTGAACTTGTGGCTTGTTTAATCATTCCATTGTGTTTGCATTGTGTTGTGCCTTAAGGGCTAAAAAAAAAAGAATCTACGCGAATGTCGAAATATCTATAGTTAGTATTGAAGAGCGGGCCAACAAGCTGCCCTATGACATGATTTCGCATTCAAAATTAATTACTTGCGAAGATTTGTTTCCTGATGCCTATCCGACTCCTTATATTCCAATTTTAAATTTTTTTTTGTGGTGTAAACAAATGTCATAAATGTCACATTTGCTGCTTAAATATTAAATGAATAATAGACAATGGTTTCAACAAATTCTAATTCCGTCTATTTCGCTTCAATGCGAATAGGTGGTTTTCATGCAATCTCTGGAGACACAAATAACAATGGTGAAATGAACAAATGCTGGTGGACGACCAAAACGAGCTAATGAGCGATCTTTTGTTTACCGTCCACCAGCATGGCGGCGATAACGTAACGTGAAAACCACCTATAATTTTTTCAGTGTTTGATAATCACGCATTTTGTAGAAAATATCGCGTACAGTAGCCTCAGTGATTCTGTGTGGAAAGCAAAGTTTGAAGTGTAATGAGCTGTTGTATTTCTCTTCGAGAACGTTGTGGACGGTCGTCACACTCCTGTGGGTCTTTCTTGCTTATGCGTGTAATATGAGCTCAGTGTCACGCAATCAAGAGTAAAAAACGAAATTCATTAAATAAAGTCAATAAAGTCAATTTTTTCCCAAGCTAGTTCTTACATAGACGATAATTAGTACAAATTTAGGCTATCGAGGTACTTAAATAGATTGTTATTTTCTAGAGAAAAAATACATTGTTGCTAAGAGCATTTAGTGGTATTCAGCTTACACAATGTATTCCGTACGTAAAATCTGCACACCATTCATTACATTGCAGTTGGAGCGATAAGGCACCTGTATCTTCAAAAGAGGATCCGGGGTGTTGAATTATCTTATTTGTTCAATTGTACAGAATATTTTCCATAGATTTTAGAAAATAAGAACCTGTTTCAAATCAGTAAACTAAACATGTTTTGTATAAAGGGGGACTAAGTGGTAGCCTAACAGGTCCTTAAAAACCTGGTTCTTAGTCACGGCTTTTTACTGTATTTTTAAGCGTGTAAGGAGAAAATGATATGTAGTCTTGCCAAGACCCAGGTCTGTGCAGTTTTTGTGCGAAACATATTCGGAGAAAAGATTTAACAAAGTTGATCGTATCGTGCTTTGTTGTCATTTAGTTTGCCATGAAAGCAAGCATTTATCTCCTGAGGGCTCTTGATCCTACTGAGCGTTCAATATTCTTAGTATTCCTGTACAATGATTATTTAGCAAATCGCAGAGATAAAATCCTGGTTTAGTCAAATGATAGCTTTCTCGGTTGCTATTATACTTTAAATGTCGCGTCACGAAAATGTTATACCGGAGCTATTCTTATGTTGTTTTGGTCTACTAATAGCTACCGTAAAATTTCGAAAATAAGACCCGGGGCTTATATTTTTCAATGGCCCTTTTTGAGGGGCTTATTTTTGGAGGGGCTTATCTACGGAGGGAAATTTGCGTTTACAAATCGATTGGGCTAGCCTTATAGTTCGAAGTAAATTTACCGTTTTTGCTTTGTTTTATTTTGTATTTGAGGGCAATTTTTTAAGTACAAGCCCCCGGGGGGCTGGGCTTATATTGGAGGGGCTTATACTTGGAGGGGCTTATTTTCGGAATTTTACGGTATATGTGTACCAATCAACGGTTGAGGCTGTCGTTGTTCACGTAGCGTGGCAATGCAAAATTGATATGCAATGCAATCGCACAATTACTCGTAACGCTCAATTTAAAATCAGCAATGATGATCCTATTCTATCCATTTTGTAATACAGTTTGGATCTGAGACAGCTTCAGACCTGCCCCAGGAAGTCTACACTGATCCTGCTTTCTTTTGGAACATTGTGTTTAGTGATTACTGTTCTTATACATCGTGGAATACATGGCAAGTTTGGAGTAGGAATTCATGGACTAAGTGTGGTCTTCTTGGGATCACTCCCTTTTTTCGCCTTATTCGTTTTACGGTTAAGTCAACTAAAACTGAGGTGGTGTCCCTCATTGGCAATAGCTCAGTCACTTTCGATATGTTTGGTTGTATACTACCTTTCAAGTAACGGCCTTTGGTGTGCGCAACATCCACACGTGACGCGCGCATTGTGCGCAAAACTTGTCCAGTTTAAGTCGTTCGCGGCGTCCTCAAAGGTAACTTTTTGGTGGTTGACGCTGGGTGACCTCTTGGCTGTTCACCGAGGCCGTGTCAGGCCAATTCCATGGGAGCACGATGTTGATATTTGTATCACACCTGAACAATATCCACTATTTGAAAAAGCTCTCAGGTCAAATGCAAATTACTTCCAACCAAAGGCCGAATGCCTGGAGTCAGGACATTGTTATCTACCTATCGATATGGCAAAGCTTGGGCTGACAACCAGGGAAGCAGAGGGCGTGAACGTGGATATCTGGACTTGTCCGCAACTTTCTGGAAGTATAAAGCGTGTTTTATATTGCAATGACTTTATGAATGTACCTGGATCCCTTCCAGAAAGGCATGCTATATTGTCAAAACATTACGGAAACTATTCTGCCGTCAAATATGCACACCACGCTACCATGTGCAGAATCTGGAACGGTTTACTGATTGGACAAACCATGCACGTAGACTTTACGTTATTTGGTGTTCGTACAAGTCCGCAACACATATACAAAAAGAAGCACTTCAAGTGTACTGGAGCGGTGAAATATGACCGTCCGGGTGAGTGTAATCCTGAATAAAACCATCTGTTGACAGTGAGTGACTTTTCAACAACCTTTGCGCACGGTAGTCATCTTCAGAGTCAAAGTGAGTTGAATCACGTCAGTTGATGGTATTAAACTCTTGTTATGGATCTGATTGGTCAAATAAGTCGCGATTTGATATAATAGAGGATTACCGAGGCCCTGCAAACTAGTTGTAGTTACATAATGGCTTGGTAAATCACACTTTGTGAACAGTTCAGAACCATAAATTATAATGTACTATTGAATATTTGTTGCTTTTTTCCTTTTATCTACGGAAGGGTTATTTTAGAGAAACATGTGTATCTTATAATACTTTTACCAGTTGTTAAGCTTTATAGCTTAAAATCCAAGTTTTCCGCTAAAATGGTCTCCAGAAAAGTGAATATCTTATTATTTAGCAATTAAAGAATGAGGCTGAGTAGGATATGAGGAATTAAGCGGATCGAGGAAGGTGTTATCCTTCCGAGATATCCGCTTAGTTCTTCATATCCTTCGAAAGTTGAATTCATTAATTGCTTTCTTATTTATCAAAATATTTTCAAACACTTAAAGAGAACATGAGCTTTATTTTCACAAATTTCACACCCTCTAGCAATAAACTGAGAGCTAAAGTTATTTTCACTCCGTAAATTTTGGTGAAATGTATAAATAAAATCTCTCCGTCAGAAATTTAACAGACGTCGAGGTAAAAAAAAAGATCAAACCTGTTTACGATAATTTAATGCGGTGTTTACAGAAATGTTAGTGTGCAGTTGTAGAAATTAAACTGCTTTGTACTTTGGTTGCAGTGGTTGTGAGTTTGAACGTTCAGGTCTCGTAAAATGAATTCTTCTTGGGAATTTGTTGGCAGTCCAACTTCCTCATTTCGATCATTTTTCCCTGCTTCAGAAGCCACGACATTGTTTTTGTTGTTGTCAATTACAGCCATAAGAAGGCTGGCCGCCATGTTTGTTTTTGTGTTTGCATCGGTTTTGCTGTAGGTTTTTATGCTGCTTTCGTTTCTGTGTCCGCTTACCGACATGATGTGTCGCGCTTTCAAATCCACTTCTGTCGAGTACAAGTTATGGTCGTCGCTCTGACTGAATGATTTTTGTATGTTGTTGAGAACTCCGCTTGGTGTGAGGTGACTTTCATCTTCTTGCCGAGATGACTTTGGTCGCTGAAAAAGGTATTCATTCATTGGACTCAAGACACTCAAATATTTTTCAAAGGATGACACCGGGCAAAAAGGACTATCGTTTGCTATCATCATTCCTCCTTCTTTAGCTTGAACATCGTGTGATTTTTTGTTAGTTCATCGGTTGTTTCCACAACACAGCGTTTTCCTTGCGAGTTGAATTTTATTTCGAAGTCAGTCTTTTTAAGCTGGCAAAGATTCTGCCGACCACGCCGACAGAAAAATAACATTATTTTAAAGAAAACCTTGTTTTGTAGAGTGCTGGGTTTTCCGTATTGAAGACACCGCATCGATACAATTTCTTTATGTCTTGTCAGCAATTGTACAGTTTTCGCTAGCTTGCTTCTTCAGCTCTACGCACTGTGCTTTATAAATTCGGTTGGCTTCGTTAAGTTCCGTATCCTTTATAATGTCTATACTTAGTTCTTGTTTGAAGTATCTACACAAAGCAAATCTCATGGAACAAATGGAGCTCTTTGAGTACATCTGTCCATCTTTCTTTCTCGCCTCGACGCAAAATTTTCGTAAAACTGCCGCTAACTCCACTGCAGTTGAAGGATTTCTGATATTTTTCTCCTTGAGCTACGATTCAAAAATTAAGCGATGGTGTTTCGTCAACTTTTTGGTATTCTCACTGTCTTTATCATTAAGTGACTGGGTAATATTTTCTTCGCTCAAACTTGTAAACCTACTCGTAGCCATTTCTGATGTTTGTCTGCCAAAAATAACACAAGCTCGTCCCCAGGTCCTCTCGGTTAACGTGCCTTAACCTACGAAAACGCTGCATTTGTGACGTCATTTCTTCGTTAAACACAAAATTCTTCCAAATTTGGTCATCGGTAACTGGTTATGGTGAATTAAACGTGTGCTTTTAGCCAATCAGAATCGGGGAAATATTTTGAATGAATAATAAAAGAAAATAATGCTTCAGGAAATTAATGTGAATCTCAATAATTCACGTCAAGTTTTGTAAACGTTAATATTCTCACGATTAATTTAGGGTAGCGTTAATTTTCGCGACCTTAATTTTCATGATTTTGGCCCCAAATTCTCGATACACTTCTGACATTCATTGATTCATAAAAAGGAGGAGTATGTCAGGGTGAAGCTCCGCCGGTATCAGTGAGACTGTGATGAACCCTCGAAGTGGACAGATTTATTCGCTGGATCCCCTTCGTGTGTTTATGGAAAGAATTACTGAGAAAGTTTCCATTTTGGATTATACGTTTAACTTTGTTGCATTTGTCTCAGCAAGTTCAACCTCTTTCCCAGGTTCTCTCTCCTACCCGTCGATCTCTCTGGCTCCGTAGGAACGGGTAGGAGAGAAACCTGGGAACGAGGTTGCAACAAGTTTTGTTTCTTTGAGAACGTCGCGTTAATTTCCTTCATTTTGAAATATACTCTTTAGCGTTAGTTTCCTTTACGAAGTCGTTTTCCATTATATTCGCGCTAATTTAAGTCGCCTTAATTTACAATACCTTAATTTAATTTATAATAAGGTTGCCTATCTACTTGACTTTAGGACTATAAGTTGGTGACTTCTGTCAGAGAAAGAAAAATCGAAGCGCGACACCTGACGTCACAGATCCTCATGAGACAGAACGCTTCACAGAATTACCACGACTTGAGTAACGGCGGACGGGTTTGGACGAGTGCCAGCTTTATATCTTTATACAGAGTTGATTGATAGCAGATGCACGTAATTATAAATTAAATTACATTTTGAAGTATGAAACAAAACTTTTGGTCGTAGTAGCACTTTCCGTGTGCCCGAAATAACGGGTATTGAATATTTCCACTACAGTTTGGAATTCACTTACGGAAATAACGATTGAGTGTTCATGGTTAATTCAGTCAAATCAAGTACAATATAAGTACAATTTATTATAAGTTCTACGAGAGCAATTCACGAAGGTACTTATGAAGTCCTCGTGAGCATATGAGAAGGGGACTACTGAGGAATAATATTTTTACATTCAGTGTCATATGAAAAATGTCATGTGAAACATCGATCAGCAAAGTTTGTCTTGCTCGAGCTCTCTTAGTTTTTTATAATAGTTACTTTGAAGATAGTTTTTGGCCGGAAAAAAAAAAAACTATTGGACGCAAGAGCTCCATTTGGCGATGACGTTTTCAAATATCCGGCTAGACGCGTACTTGTTTATTTTTAAATTATAATTTTGTTCAGGTACCTTTTTTAATTGTTGAAGTCATACTTGGGCTCGCTTGTTGTCCGCTAAAGCCAGAACTGTTACATTAAGAACTCGCGTGGCTCATTGAGAGCTTTACCATTTTGCTTATAATAAGAGGGTGATTGTAAGCAGAGACATAGCCATATCGACTACTAGACCAAGAGTAGAGCAGAATTTCTAAAATCTGACGAAAACAAGTGGGGACTGTAAGAGCCTCTCTAAAGGTACCTGTGGCGTTGGACGTTGCTCTTTACGCATGTTTCCCATCAACTCGTCCGTTTTTGAACGAAATGGTCGCTTGCATATCAAGAATTTGTTATTGTTGTTGTTTTTGGTAGCGCTAACTTGAGTAACCACCTCAAAGACCACGGAAACAAGAAAATATAGGGAAGAAATAGGCAAAACAAAAGCTTTGAACGAGTATGACACTTAAGGCAAATTTCTTTGCTGTCATCGCGCGATTAGTTTTTTAGACTTCAAAAATAAATTGTTGCCGCTTTTCTTCCTTACCATCCAATGCATATAGCACTATTAATCGGCAAATGCTACCTGAGTTTAAAGCTGAAACCTTAAATTACTTAATACAGGTGCAGTGTCCTTGCCAATTTCAACATAAAATCATAGGAACTGTGCCTTTTGACCAAATTTCATAAAGTTCTGTCTTTATTTGTTTTGGTTTCCTTGTCCATGGAGAATTGAAAGCACTCCCCTACCAATCAACAGCTGCATTTTGAAACTGTTTGAGAAGTAGTTAAAATGTATTTAAATGACTTAAAAACCATTTTTACCTCAATTAGAAGTTTTTCTTTGTATATATATTTAACGGATAAAACCGTCTCAGTCGTGACACTCTTTACACTCGCCCAAATGATTGCTACCTTAACTCTTTATTCCGTAAATTTGTTTTATTCTTTGCGGTATAAATATATTTTTAGAAAATGTAATTGTAACAAAGTTAATGCAAACACTTGCTGCTGGTTGAAATTGCGTCGTCAGTCGGGGGCTGCCTTGCCACTGCTTTCTTGCTGCATATTTCCGACAGACAGTGGATGTTCACAGGCTGGTGCTTCTACTCGACGGGGAATTTATTGTTTGTACAATATTCTGTTAATTGCTTCAATAACTTCTCTAGTGCGCCAGATAAACACAAGTGGATGCAAAGATGTCGTGAGAAAAACAAACGTAACCATAAATGTGTACAAAATTTTTGCATGTTCTAGTTTCTCTGTGCAGACATAAACTTTACAAAAGCTAACAACAGTTATTGGGACATAGCAAACCAAGATAAGGACAATGATAAAGAGAACTGTGCAGGCATACTTTTTAAACCGCGCAAAGTCAAATAAATTTCTCTGGCAACTGTCTGTAGAATTCCAGGGTCTGTGTTGGCTTATTTTGAGTTGATGCCTTCGAACGAGCAAGAGGATTTTGACGTACACGGCCACGATTATGCACAAAAAGGCAAATTTAACTGACTTGGTCATAAGAAGAAAGGTCTTGTCACTCAGCCAGAATCTAGTCATGCTCATTGATATCGAAACACAAAAGGCAACGAACACAGCTATGGTTATTCGTTTCTGTGTCACTACCTCCTTGTATCGCAGGTGAAGATGAAGTGATAGATAACGATCAATTGTCATAAAAGTTAACAGTGCGAATGAAACATTGAGAGCAACCTGTGAAAAAAACTCGAACGTCAACCGAGCACCGCAGTATATTTTAAAGTTTTTGGTTATTTCAGCTGCCTTGAAACCGACAAATGCTGGTCCAGCGATAAATCCCAAGATAAAGTCACAAAAGGCAAACCATCCAAGTAATATGTATTCTGGCTTATGAAGTGAGGCTGTTTTCCAAATTGCAATGACGATCAGTAGGTTACCAATAGTGGAACACAAAGCAAAGAAAGAAGTTAATACACAGGAGATAACATTCGAAGCAAGAGTTCCACTAGTCATGAAGACTGGAGCTGTGAAATAAAAGCATGTGACCGACGAAAACTTTTCATCGTTCGAGAATGTAGGGGAGCCGTCCATGTTAATACACAGCAGGTATTAAAGTGACTACAGTGTAACAATTCGATTGCATGAGGAAGGCGGGGTACTCAAGCGAAGAAATATTCTATATTTATACAGATTGTATCGTTACGTATTGGCTTCCCCGAATTCTGATTTTATCAACCGGTACGTTTAATAGAAAATTGCATTTAGCTTACAATATGTTATGTTTATGTTAACCTCTGACAGAATTTGACAAGCCCACATTTAATATCGAGCAATTAATGAATGTTTTACAGGATGTCTTAAGAATAATTTAAGCAATTCAATCAATCAAACATCGTCAGGGAGGGTTATTAAAATTTATCCTAACCAATAAGAAAATGTTATATTTTAAAACGATTTCCGTTGAAGGTGAATTATAGCTATAAATGGAATTCTCTTAAAAGACTTAAGGCTTTATTTCAATTTATTCGCAAGAAAAATTTCAAACTCTGAACGGCTAGAACAACATAATGCGGCGGGGGAAAAAAAGGTGAAAAACAACAACAAACAAAAAAATGGCACGGAAATGGTATTAACCTGTGGAAACGTTTAATTTTAGATATTTGTGCTTTGACGCAATTAAGACATCAAACATTGTTGTATTGTAAGCAGGTTACAATATAGGGCTCTTTTAGTTGCTGCTGGGAAATAATTGCACTCCGATATTACGGCACATAACAACTCCATCTCAATACCGCGTAGCTACGTTAATATGGTTAGAAGGTCTCCCGAGAAGAGTAAAAAAAGATATCACCTTTAGCTTTTTTGTGTGTTAAATTAAAGTAAATGAATGAAACCATGCCACCATATTAAAGATTTTTTTTTTTTTTTCATGATGACGTGTTCAGCTCTGTTTTTCGAATCTTTTCCCAAGTACTAAGTACCCCAAAATCGACGGCAATGATTAAATACTTCCTAGCATTTTCGGACTTGAGCTTCTAGCCACTCAAACCAACAGCAAAAGCGATGAAGATGTTTCGCAAATAATAGAGCCTGAATCGTTGAATAGTCTTCCGTAAAGACTGGCATTCAGCTTGAAAAAGACCGCAAATTTGGTCTTTGTCGGGAAATATCCAATTTGTATATAGTGTGCTCCGTTTTTAATGAAAAAGTATGTACTTTGTTATCGCCGAACAATCCGACTGAAGCAGGAAGATTTCCCTGACTTGTAATAAAAAGAAAAATCAGTTACACAACAAGACAAATTTATCACTTTTAAACGTTACGTACTCAAGGACTCTGACTGGTACTTAAGTTTACGACAGTATAATATCACTTCAACCGCAAGTTCCTATTTGGCTTGAACGGTGTGAACTTTGTGAAGAGTTAGACATGTAACATACCAATTTCCGTGTTATAAACTCCCCAGTCTCGACCTATCAATTCATCTACCAAAAATAGCTTGTATGTTAATTGTCCTTTCCTTTTTGTTAAGTTAAACTTTATTAAAGTTCTATACACGATGCCATGATGTAAATTTCGTTGCAGTTATTATTTTTGTATTTATTTACACCCTAGTTATTTCATTGTGTTCACATTTTTTTTTCTGCGCAGTGGATTATCTCGTCATAAAAGTGAGCAATATAAATTTCTTAATTATTCTGAATTTAATTTGCTAATCTTTTCTTAGAACAATGTGATTCAGACGTTACAAAATTGATGGAGACCATATTTCTACTCTGTGCATAGCAGGATAGATTTCACTATTTCAGAGAATGTTCATCTTAATTTGGCTTGATTGTGCAAACTTTGTGAAGGGTAAGAATCATATCAAGTAATTTCCTTCTCAGCCTCGACTTATCAATTTCCCTGGCAGATAGCTGTTTTCAAAGCTCCGACTTTAACCTGTCATCTGTCAGTCGTTTCTGAGGACTGCGATATAGACCTTGCAAAATTAATGTAGAGCATATCAATTCTGTGCCTACGATAGAAGGCACTATTTCAGAGAATGTTCAATCCTTGCGACAACTGCGTTAAACTTTCTTTAAATTATGTTAATAGCAACTAACGAGCTTCAAAAGTGTATTTCGAGTTTAAAGTGACGAAAATAAAATCTTCTTCGCCGCTGAAACCATGCATGGATACTGATTGCGCGTATTTCAGGCATCCTTCTCCTCAATGGTTGTAATGGTTACATTTTTTCAGGATCAACAGTTTGTTTCTTTTTAGTTAACGATTGTCATCCCCGCACAGAGAATTAGCTACGTAACAGGTTTTTGTAACTAGTTCAAACATTTCGCTTAAATTGTTCAAGTTTGTCCTCAATTCATCCTTTGTATTATTATTACTCCTGGTATAAATTAATCTTCCCATTATATGAAAATTGTACTCTAGCGATCTAGGGCCTCCTTCGAGTTGATGATAATTGTTTTCCTTGCCAAAATATACCTTAAATATTGTACATTTATCTTCCAAACTCTTCCATAACATCGTTACGCAGTCAAGGTACGTATACAGTTAAAGTATTTAGCAGTGTCGAGTCTAATCTTCAATAGGCTTCTAATATTGTAGTAATTATGATCGACCTAAGGAAGTGACTCACCATTTTTTTACAACATTCTGCCGGGTGGGTCTTAACCGCTGGCAGCAGGTTAACCTTGCATTGATCCAATATCAACAAACAGACCGTCATAAATTTGCATCGTCATAATACTTTGTTTGTGTATTTCCTCGATCTCGCTAAACACTAATATATTTTCCAGGATAACTGCGTCAGTTAGAAAAACCTGCTATCAATGAAGGCCTTGTATTCTGAGTTGTTTAAAGGGGCTGTTTCACTGTTCCTTTTGTTAATTCTCTATTTTCCAATTGCTCATAATACACTCTGTTTGCCCCCCAAATTCTGCATAAACCATTGTTTTTAAATGCTCCTGGGAGTACTGCATTTTCCCAAGAGCATTTTAAGACAATAAGTTATGCAAAATTTGGGGGGCAAACAGAGTGTATTATGGGCAATTGGAAAATAGTCAATATTGTCAATAAATAACGAGTCCTTATTCCCTAGGGAACTTAGTTACGTTAGCGAATTACTTGTGAATAGGTTTGTAAATAGTCAAGTTCACATTTCAACTAAGAAGATAATCTCACTTGAAGACGCAACTTCTGCAGTTGCCCAAAGAAAGCCTAAAAAAAATCCAGGCTTGCGGGATTCGAACCCTGACCTCAGCGGTACCGGTGTAGGGCTGTAAACCATTGAGCGAGTTAGCCAACTGGGAGCAGGCTATAATAAGCTACATTCCCACACTGGGCTTTTCGTATCTTCCTGTGACCTCCCCCCCCCCCCTCCCCCCGCCCCTCCATCTTCCTCATCTCAACTTCAAAAACGTCAATGATACGACCTCCAAAGTTACACAGAAAAATGAAATCGTTATTTCCAACATCTACCGTATATAGGCGACTAACTCGATTCACCGACACAGTGATGAATTTTGAATAACATGGCTGTCAAAACTCGGTTGGCATGCTAACATGCACGTCACAACAACATAAAAAGTTCCTAAATAAATTTTAGGGAAAGTCGCTTAGTTTAAAGGCCATGTAACCTTGTAGGGTTTTGATGTTATTCAACTTTTAGTGGGGGGAGGAATGGCGGAAAAACTCCTCCCACTGTGAATAGGTTTGTGAGATCCAACACACTCTTCACTCGCTAAATATTGGATTGCCTTCTAATACATTTACCATAACATTGTGAAGAAATACTGAAGGTGCTAGTCAATTTCTTTGGTCCACATCGATGAAAACACCCACATATAGCAGCTGTGAACTGAGCTATGAAGATATTTTTATTATTTGCTAATTCTCCATCGCTTTGCTGCAGACAAAAGATGTGGACCTCCTCTTGTTTGATGGAGAAATTTTGACTCTCTCCTTTAAAGTTAGCTGCGCTACAAGTTACAGGAAAATCATATTATTTGTAAATTTTAATTTGTTAACCCATAAAAGCACTTACAAGTTCTTAAAAAACGTGTCCGTGCGTTCCAGATCGAGTACTTGCTTTTCAGAACAGAGAAAAACTGGAGTACCCGAAGAAAAATCTCCCGGAGTAAGGGATTTGAACCGGGCAACATTGAACCCTTGAAAAATAGATAATCAAATAAATAAATGAATAAATAAATCTTGAAAAGATTTGAAATTTGCCAACAATTTGTGATTGGAGGCAGCCACTTAATGATACACAGTGGAAACTAGTATTTCTGATGATTTCTATCGTCAGCCACAGTTCTTACCACTCTACTTTCCACTGCTTAAACGGATTCTGTCATGTTTGTGTTATTAGTTGAATATTTGGCTCTTCTGTACATTGAGAATAAATCTCCTCTCGTTCTTGCCAAGCGACGGTGTCCTGTGGGTCCATTTGCAGAATTCAAGAAGTTGTTAGCATGTAGCAAGTTTGGACTTAAAGCTAAAAAGGTGTTAGTCACGTTGGAAACTGAAGTCAACGTGACTCCTGTAGCATTCCTTACCCGAGTGCGACGCCTTTTAGAACTTAAGGAACCGGTTCTGAGCAAGCTAAAAACTGCTTTACGGAAATCTTGCATTCGAAATGAATATACTAGCGTATTCACAAAGGAATTGCTGTATTGAAGTAGTTTAATGACGTATACTATTCTAATCGAAGGATGCGCACAGTCTTTACAGAAGTGAACAATTATAATTATGGATTCAAAGGGCATCCAAGTTATAATGAAAATTGCAGTAACAACAAGCAAAGTTTTTGATAATTTCTTATCCCTTTCAACATCTCTGCGACGCCTCCGTCGATGTCTTATTCGTATCAACAAAGCGCTGTAAGCGAAACAGGCGATTGCTATGGAAACTGATAAAGAAATTACTGTAACCATGTTGACGACACCAGATATCAAATTAAAACGGTATCCCAAATAAAGGCAAGATATTGCCACAGCTAAAAACCAGGTGGTAGTTACAGCGAAAATGTACCATTTTATTGGCGTAGAGTGCCGGTACTTCCAGGGCCAACCGACTGCATAAAGCCTTTCTACAGAAACAACTGCTAGGGTAAAGACCGAGGCCATGCCAGATGCAATGTCGATAGTGTAGTAGACGGTCTGGATGACTTGGCTTCCGTTCCAGAGGCTAAATTCTACAAAATGGCAGATGTAAAGAGGGACTGCAAAGGTGCCAACCATTAAATCTGCCACGGAAAGAGAAATGAGAAAGTAGTGCGTTGGTTTTCGGATAAGCCTTGTCTTTGTAAATGCAGCGATGGTCAAGATATTTCCAATAACAATTGTTAAGGCGACCAGGCCAAATGCTGTGCTCAAGGCAAAAGACTCAGTTGTGGTTAATGGAGAATTCGGCGAACTTGGCATTTCAGATATAACTGCAAAAGAATAAATAATTTTAGAATATTTTTCTCTTGTTTCTTTGGATGACTTATTGATCCGAACTTTACGGTTAATTGTAGGAAATCATATGCTAAAATGAATGCTTAGCCATACTCTTGAAAATCACAATCTACACGTAAACACTATGCAAATGCTTGCAATGGCCAGTCACCCTTTATATTTGTAAGAGTAAAGGGCATTTTAACTTCTTTGCTACTTTTAATGAAATTCTATCCGTGTAAATATAAAATTGTAGAGCTAAGTATATTTAAGACAACTATAACCAATCAAACAACTTCTTCCATAATTTTGCTTAATATATTGTCGTGGGCGCTGTCTTTCCAAAGCAGCTGTAGCCAGCTGTAATTATTTTACATTCTGCCTCAGTTGTGCAGCCTTTTAAGGTGTAACATACTGATAAAGAAGACTTCCGACTGAACACTTTAGAACTCATTTGCATGATATTGTCTATCTTTATTTGTGGTAAAACGCAATATAGCTGACTGACATTTGGACAACAACATGAGATATTCTTAGGGCCTTTCTATGGCTTAGTGTTTCCTATTTTAACTCCACAAAATGGGTTTTCTACTTCGGACTTTATCATGAGAATGACTTTCAGGAAAGATATTAAACGAATTCAAGGAAACCTGTCACTGAAGGGTTAGAATACTGGCCCTTAACAGAGCTGAATGTATACTATAGATAAAAACAATAAGGGCAATTACAAATCTGAACTAACCTCCTAGAAAAATCGTTTTACAGACGAAAGAAGACAGGAGAAGAAATGATACCTGATAAGAATGCAGGTTGTCGTTAATATTTACTTCAGCTGCAAGGATATCGGGATCGCCTTCCGATCATTCAGACATCTCAGATCTTGCAAAAAGGAAAAAAAGGAATATCAAAAAGAAAGTGTTCATTGTTACGTATAAGCATATCTCTATTTGTTACACAAAACGTACTTTGGTGTTAAAAACAGGTATGTATTAAACAATGAAAAAACGAGAAAGAAGTCGGTTACAATTTTTTTCAGAGTGCGGTTGAAGTACAGCATGAACTACTCTCACTAGAATTCTATGTGCTTATTCTGAGATAGAATCCCGGAACAGACATGATTAAGGTAAAACCTTAGTTTTCAACACCGTCATTTTATGACGTTTGCCTTAAAGTTCCGGTGTTTGCCACAATTAGTCTGAAGGAAAAAAAGCAAAATTAAGCTAAGACTTACATATATTTCATCTGTGTCAGGTAGACGGTACCAATTATATAAATTTTTGCTACTCCTTTTTTTATCATATCTATGTCTTTGGATTTGGCTTACTAAAAACGTATCTGCGGCGAGCACTGGGAGAAATTACAGTGTTATACGTTTCTGACTAATCAAAATTCAAATTATATAGTTGTTTTGATGGCAGCAGGACAGTTGACTCCGGGTTTTGCAGTACGTCATAACATTTAATGAACAAACACTTCATAACTACGTGTCATAAAATTGAAATTAATTTTCATTTATCTTACCACAAAATGGAAAAATGAAAGATAATGCGCTTGCAGCTGGCAAGAAATCGCGCTTTCTTCAATTATCATCTTTCCAATCATTTTTTTTTTCCTTCTTTCTTCTACCTTTTCTTCCTTTTTTGTGTTTCTTTTTAATCTAACGCGTTTCTTATTTTAAAGAGAACGTGTAAAACAAAGAGGTATTTGATTTGCACATTTTGGACATTTTATCACAAATATGTCATAAAAGACGTAGGAGGGAGAATAACCTAAAGATTCTAACAAGAACTTCAATAAATTTCGCAACAGACATTTAATTAAAACCTGAATAAAAATTTTTGTCTTTTTCAAGAAAACAATTAAAATTTCACAAGAATGTTAAAAGAGCGTCTCCTATAGTTTACTTGACTATTTTTATTGCCCTAAAAAGTTTGTTATGCTCTTTATAAATAAGACAAGAGATATGTGAAGATATATAATTTAAGTAGACACCAACTTAGTCTTTTCGCATATTAGCATAACGAATTCTGTAATCTAATTGGCTAATGTACCCGCTATCTATTGCGTGATATTTAAAGTGAGTAGCAATGAGTAGCAAATCTGCGTTTGGAACACAAACAAAACACTAACAACGTTTTAATGAATCGTTATTGCGATTTGTCTTGGGTAGAAGTGTTAATCAAATACCTGCAATGATGCCAAACCAGCAAAAACTGAAGTGGTGAAAAAATAATAATCAATAATATTAAGAACGCACAATTTAAAATGTTTATTTTGAAAATCAAACACGCTTTCGTGAAGTCACCCTGCGTAAACATATCAATCTTATGTATTTTTATCAGAAATTTGTGGTATAAAATCGAAAGTTAAAGCTTGAATAAAAGCAATCATGCTACTCGTTTCCGTTTTATCAGAGATTTATCTTTCTCTGGCCATGGCATGTTTTCTTAGGGGAACTGAGAACCTTATAAAATTAAAAAAATAGATTAAATGATGAATAAACAATAAATAATGATATACACTAATAACTTAATAAATAATAACATTGATAAATTATACCAAGGCTGCCCGGTCTAATTTAACAGCGTGTTGGTTTCGATTTTCAGTCACCTTTTTAGCAGAAAAGATTTAACCGATTTCTGTGATTTTTGGCCCAGGCCTTAAGAATAGTGGAACTTTAAGACTAAAAAATGTTATCGAGGATACATACCGCAAGTTACAACTATTTATGAATACCGTAAAACATAATTAACTAAATAAACTAATCATAGAATCCTAACTATCCTGTACTAAGGTTGTGTTTATTAAATACTGGACTATTTACAAAGGCAGACATGAAAAGCCCAGTATGAATTTTAGGACAGGCACATTGTTTTTTCGGAGATTTTAAGAAAAGACTTTATTTGAAGGAATATATGGAGCTAGCGGGCGATAATTTATAGAAGTTACTTTCTTAAAAATTGTACAGTCTTGCTTCTTTAATAGATACTCAATTGAAACAGGTTAAGAAGTAAAACGGCGTTTACGACATCTATCTAAAAAGTTCTGTATAATATTAAGATCAGGTTCAGAACCTCCATATACGGGTAAACCATAAATAAAATTGGGCAAAACTAAGGAAGTGAACAAGTGCATGATCTATTTTAGCTTGTGAATATTGCTCTTTTCTGAGGGTCCTTAGAACATGGGGACATTTGTTTGCTTTAATTAATCTGAGTTTAACATGCACCGGAAACTTTCAATCACTGGATCGTAACCCCCAGTAAAACAAGACTACTGCATTGAGAAATGTCAAATATGGGGTTATATCGAGAATTGTTGCCTTTACTTCTGAAGATAAGTTCTTTACATTTTTCGGCAAGGATTGTAAGACATGTTGTTCTCTTTAGACCCTGTCATGGATTTTGCCACAAAGTTAGCAGACGGATCACATTGATTACTAACAAGAGACACTATTGTGGAGTCATCAGCATAAATAGAGCAGGAGCATTGTTATAAGAAATTTCTAGGTCATTCAAAAATAATTATATTAAATAGATAAGGCCCGCTTACGCTTCCTTGGGTGGTTCCTTTGTTAACGAACTTCCAGTTACAGAGGCGATTACTATAGAAAATTGGCTGTTACCTAGCAAACAAGAAGCTATAGTACCAATTAACGATGTAAGGATTGGGAAAGCTGCATAAGTTTAGCTGATAACTTGCTATGATTTACGGAATCAAACGCTTTGCTAAAACCCATTGTAAACAAACGAACTGCCTTATTACAGTCCCTGCATGTTGTCTAGGTTTATATAGACAGGGTGTTGAATAGATAATAAGGAGTTTGTACAGTTACCCCCTCGCCTCTATGGAAATTGGGTGAGGTTAAGGCTCATGACCATTAAACGCACTGCACAAAAAGGCTGCTCAAACTTAACCTTAAAATGCTATGCTAAAACGCACAGTGAGTGGAAGAATGCTAACACACTATTTCCTTCCTATCTGAAAGGGTATTCTAACCCAAATCTTTATTGACACAAACTGAGAAGCGCTAATCACAAGAGTAAGAACTTTAAGCTGTATACTAGGTGAGATTACAGGACGTCTCTTTATCAAACCTATTGTGTATCCGTCCCTTTCTCTTTCGTAAAAAATCTTAACAAAGCAAAACATAGCAGTTCACTGTTTTTCAAAGAAATTTCAAAGAATGGCACGAGAAGCCATGGCCGTATGTTTACGAGTGCTAAAAGAAAGCAACAAAAGTAGATTTGATAGCTACAGTGTCAGGAAAAGTGCATTGATCATATCCCATATTACCTTTCGGGATTGTCGCCTGCACATTTTTTCGGAAACCTTCCTCGAAATAGCTGTGTACGGAAAACTCTCTAGAGTAAATGTACTTAGCATCGCAGGTTCTCGTTCCGAGGAGAAATAAAGCCGTCAGTTCTAGTAGTTTTCTAAATAAGACCGTTGAGGCAGCTCGTTTTTGTGGGTTTCAGAGCCTGGTGTCTGTATTAAGGAAGATTCCATTCTGTGAATCATGTAACATTTTGAGCATATTATCAGCATGACCAGTGCTGTCGATGACTACCATTGTCCCTACTTTTTTCAGCTAAAGTATTTACTGGCGCAATTTGTTGCTCTCTCATTAAATAAGAGCGTCGAGTACTTAGATTTGTAGTTGCCTAGGGTAATGCTTCTGTCTCTTGGAGGGCAAATATTACTTCCTTACACTTGCCCAATATGCCCATCTGGAAGTTTTCTAATACAGAGGTTATCCGACGCCTTTTTCCCTGGGCATTTTGCTTGCCATATTTGATTGGGATTGTTCTTTCGGTCTTTCCCGTGAAAAGCCTCTGGTTTGTTTGGTATAAGTTTGGACTCCCCGTTTTTCTACGTCTCTCTTTATTATCATGTGATTATTGCTATCATTTCTACTGTTGTTTCTCGTGTTATGGTTTGCGTCCTTTGTTGTCCTTTGGGGGTTATATGCTGCATTTTTGACCCTTTCTAGTTAGTGTGGTGGGGCACATCTTTTATTGCATTGTGAAGTCCATTGCGATACAATCTTGGGAATTCAAATGATAATCTTGAATAGCTAATCCGCTTTTTGTATCCAAAGCAACGCTTTGTGAAAGCCCATTCACTTCCGCCGCCTCAAGATCTGGAATGCTTTACCACTCGATTTCAGATGCGCCAATGCAAGTGTGATGGTGTATTTAAAGTAAAGGGTAAAACACATATTTAGTTTAATCAGTATATATTGTGTAGGCTTTGTATTTTCCTTTATTTTAACATGATTTTATAACATTTTTTATAACTTTACCAATGCATTTTTTTAAAATTTATATTTGGCTAATTAATGCTATTCATTTATATTTTTACTTATTTTTTGGAAACTGCTTACTACAGACACAGCGAAGGTAGTACCCCCTTAGTCATCTTAAGACCTTGAGTGTTGGACTGGCAGAGAATCGAATCTGGGCCTACTGTTTTGAAGTCTGGTACCCAGCCAACTGAGCTATTCACTAACCAGTCAGCGGTTGCTTTCCCAGTGTTTTGTATTAGGCCTCGTCCACACGTATCCGTTTCTATCCGGGAATTTTTTTTTTTTTTTAAATGAAGATTTTAGCCTTCCGCATACGCGTAAACGGCCTTTTTTGGCCACCAAAAACGCAGGTTTTTGAACATGGACCCCTGAGTGGAGATTTTTGAAAATGCCGGTTGGTCGTTTTCGTTTGGACGGACCAAAACGAAAACTCGTAGCTTTTCGAATACGATGGTGTCATTCATCATTTTCGTGTTGATGGACAAAAGAACGATTTGGATAGCCTACGCGTGGATGCGTACTGTTTCTAAAAACGCAGAAAATATTCCCGCTTTCAATACAAAATTTATGCATTTTTATTTTTAATTTTGTTGTTATTATTATTTATTTATTCCTTTGGTGGTCGGTAAAATACCGGCAATATTGATACAGGTGAATAGCCATTTAAAAAGTTCTTACCGCGAGATTAGTTGTTTTATCAGGATTCGCTTAACTAAATATAGAGAGGGCAAATTGTTGGGCATTCAATTCCTTTCGAGACATTCATCACTAAATATTCCACCAAAGTGGAACTCTGTGCCGGCAATGTTCGCAAAACAATCATGGAGCTTTTTAATTTGTAACTTCCTCTTTGAAACCTTTTGGTATCCTTTTAATCCTGAGGGCAGAGTAAAATCAATACCTCAATCCTTTAAAAAATAATAATTAAAATAACTGAAGAAAAAAAAAATAGCTGAGTATACATCATAAATCAGGATATCTTAAAGATACTTTTTGGCACAATTTGATCTCCGAAATTGTAAAGAAAACAAAAATATCAACCTTAAAACACAAATGTTAACCTCTGCACCATATATTACTCCTTATTTAATGATTTCCTTGGCAAGAATCACCTGTCGAATGGCAAAAAAATGAATCTTCCGTCTAAAATTAAACAATAGCCATCTTATGTCATGGTATCGTAGCAACACTCGCACCTTAAGTGGATTTCTTTGCCTGCCATGTAAACACGACGGCACGCCCGACACTTTAAACGATTCTTTATAACGCAGCAACTTCAAGTAGTCATCAAAGTAATTGTTTTCCCCCAGTATTCAGAGAACGTAGTTATTTCAGTATGCCTTGAGTTAATTGTTACTGTTTCAGCGTTTTCCCTTCCATATGTCTCGACTGTTGATGTTGAACTGGTCTATTCATCTATTCAAGGACAAAATTTCATGAGGACCTTCATGTAGCAGAATATCGTTATTACCTTTTATGAGAGCACGCTGTGGATTTCTTCTGCTAAAAAGTAGGTAAGATTTTTATGATGATTATCAGAACATTTTTACTTTCTCACTCAAATAACCTATAACACTATATAAGCCAGATAAAGTCCACATTTTAGTCTTAAATAATAGTATCTAGAAACGACGGACAAAATGGTGATTAGATAATAGAATTACTTGCCGTATTGTCCATTATGCGCACATAATATTGATTAACAGATAATATGAGAGAAATTAGACCAGGAAGAGATAAATGTAATAAATCCAGTTAAATGTCAAATGAATGCTGCTTAAAACCGGTCTACTTCACTTATTTTATTGAGACGAGTTCAGTGATCTACCTTTTGGCTATTACCAAATTATTTGCCTGATACCACATCTATCGCAAACGCACGTATTTTCCTTAACGAAATTACCATTTATTTGAGTTTAGAAGCAACGACAGGATAATTATTTCAAAGATCGAGATGAAAAGTTATTGTTGAAAAGAGAACCATCAAAGGTGGCTTTAGAAATCGATCACATACATGTATTTTGAAGGATTTTTTTAAACATTTTTTAAATAATATTTTGACATATCACTATCCGACAGCGACTATGTAATCTTCATTTGCTACCTTAAACTATCGATTATTTTTCAAGCGATTTAGAAAGCTGCCTTTGCTACCTGGGATACCTGGGTTATTACTCATTACAAGTGGTATTCCGCTAGTCACAAACGGATTCTCGTCTAAAAGAAAAGGCATTTATGAGTATATAATTTAATGTTTATGAAAACAATAATATTACCTGTTCACCTTTTGAGACGTGCGTATAAGTTTTCTGGTTGTTGCTGTAGTTTCTGTTTATTGTTCTAGTAGTATTATCACCATATTTTACAGATCCTGACGTACAGATTTATGTGCTTTGCTTAATTAATTGTGTTTCCTTATCCAAATCTGTTGTTCAACCGAATAAGCAACACATTACTCTTGATGAATAGCAAGGGGTAGAGAGCAAGCACTAGTTTAAGAGTTAAATCTTAGGTCCCATGTCAAAGTAAGAGCCATTGTATTAACAGTATGATGTTTACCATGATAACCAAGTTCCTTGAACGCTTTAAGAATTTTATCAGAAAATCTTCCCCTTATTCTTTACGGTCACGCCAGGTTAAGCGTACCCTTGTTGAGCCCGCGTGCGTAATGAGCAGTTGAATCTTGACTACAAAATTAATTTTCTGTATTCATGTCAGAATTGAAAAAAAAAACTGAGCTGGCAGAAATTTCTTTAAAAGCTCAAGTACCTCGCACGTGAATTTACTTCTCCTTGCGCATGCGGGAATGCAGACAGGGGATGAAATAACGGATTCAAATAACCAGCTAGTTAATGGTTTCTTGGGAGGTACGCTACCCGGGTGAGGAACTCCTGGAAATTCTTGGTAAGATTGTGCCGCCGGTTCTCCAAATCCAGACGCAAATGCCATTTTTCACACTTGTTTTCATACCTGGCCTCTAAAATCCATATCCATTTTCAGACCTGGCCTCTAAGATATACATCATTACTTACCACGCTACCAAAAAAGATTTCTTAAAATCTACTGCGAATTCGCATATTTATCTTTCTTTCTTATTCATCTGGGATTGAAATGATGAATACGTTCATACACTCCCGTAGTTTTCTAAAAATTCAGACCCGATTCAAGACTAAAATGGGTAAAGTCTATACCTGTTTTCAGACCAAAAACGTCGCAAAAACCGTACCCTTTGGGGCGGCACATACTCATATGGCTTAAATAAGGGAGTGCCCCCTCCCCCGGGTCCTCCCAAGAGAACTTGAAAACACTACTGAAAAAAAGATTTTCGGAATAAACAAGACATATGCGCCTTACATTGTCTTTAGTAAGAAGTACCAACCAACGACGCCTCGGCTGTCCTAATGTAGTTATCGCTAATCCAAACAATAAAAGCCTTCCACACTAGTCAAAGAACGAACGAACAACTCAAAGAGCATCTCCCAGTTAGCTTTAATTGTTAGCTCAATTGGTACAGAGCTACTCTCGCGTCGCAGAGGACAAGGGCTCGAATCCATCATTTAGAACTGAATGCTGATATTGGAGGTGTAATATAGAACGGACTATGTACTGGATAAGACCACGTCTCATCAAAACATGGAGAACTCTTAGAGTTATACAGGGTGTTTCAAAAGTTCGTTCCGATTTTTTCTTCACTTAAATTTCACTGATTATTGAAGATAACTTTTGTAAACCTAAGCATGTTATTCATTATTCATTTAACATTGACTAACTTAAATATTAGCAACCAGAATGTCTTCCTTTATGATTTCTGACATTTTCTAAGCGGTGAGGTATAGAATGTACGTGTTCCAATAGCGTATAAAAATTCACAATTTTCCAGGTGAAGCGTGGTCGCTGTCTTAGCTAGTCCAGTGTTTTGGGGGCTGGATCTTTGTATGTTGTCTCATCAACGATAATCCAGATGGTTACTAGAGGGTTCGCATCACGTGAGTTTGCCGGCCGGTCGTCCTTTGGTATAAAGTTTGCAAATTCTTCTGATGCCATGTCTGCATAAAGTGCACCGCCTTTTTTCTCTTCAAGGCTTTCCAACCTTTGTTGGTCACACATCTCCATACCGTTGTGCTCGAAACTTTGATATTGTAAAGTTTAAGTTTAAGTTTGCAGTCTTGTTGAATAATTACGTATATACTTACTGCTTTTTCGATAACATTTTTCACACAGTTTGTAAAAAAAAACCGGTCATCTACTCCTGGGTTTGTCTGGTAAGGTCTTTACTTTTGACCACTTGTTCTCTCATCGTTCAGAATTCTTCAACAATTTGACAATTTCATTGACTAAATGGACAGAGTACCGTATAAATGGATGCCTGAGTTCTAGCACAAACAGTGTACGCCTTCATTTTCGTGAAAGAGTAGAGAAAACAAAAGAAAACGCCAAAAAAACGAAAATAGAAAACCTACAAAATGGACAGGAAAAATATGGCGGGATTAAAATTCGCGTACATGCACATTTGGAGAAAAAATTTTAAAAAAATCATAATTTCTTCAAATTTTAGTTTGAAATTGCTTTGAACGGTTATTTAGATAAATTTCCTACCTGAATCAGTTTACATTTACCTAAGGAAGCATTAAATGCTCTGCGCAAAATACTATTTACAATCGGAACGAACTTTTGAAACACCTTGTAATAGCAAAAATCGCGTTTATTACACCAGAAAGCATTCCAAGCAATGATTTTATAGCATCAAAAAATTATTTGAGGGACCATTCTGAAGTGATTTCAGATATGTAGAATTTATTTTTTATAGATGCATTAAAATAAATTTAGTTTATACTGCAGTAGCGGAGAGAATTTAACAGGATTAAAATCTCTGCGCTTCATTTCAATTCAGATACATAGATAAATAAAATAGGACGTGTGATTATAAGATACACCAAAATAAAGCAGAGCTTACTTGCAATTTACTTTCAGCATATTTACATTGTACTTACACCTTTATTTCCTTGTGAAACAGTCAGGAGAAGGCAATCACCTCAGTTCCATAAAACCTCTTATTGCACTTTCCCACCAATTCGTTGTGATAAATTCTTACCACATACATAAGAAAAAAAAATCAAAAGAAATAACTAATGTTTTTGGCTTCAGGTGTAGATTCAAGTGACGCTCTTTATATCTCCAATTATGGATATTTGAAAGCTCTTGTAAGTCAGCATGTGGTCACTGCTTTAACCGACAACATATATTTTTTTATTTTTTGTCTTTATTTGTTTATTAGTTCTGTAAAGACACTAGATCCGAAGCTTGATTTAAGATTTTGTTTGCTAATTTGAGAATGAAATTAAAGTTGAGCCTAAATCGATGAATTTGTTTCCCGAGAGCTTGGCTCAACAATCCACATTTTCTCTCAGAATCAGAATTATTACGGTAAATTTAAAACTCAAAATTCCGAAATCTTCTCTTAAAAGTCCTAATTTTCAATATCGCTCGACTCAGGCTGCGTCAATGTATTGACTGCAATTAATTATGATGTTAATTCCTTTTCAATTGGTTTCCTCTGTCGAAAAATCATTTTTGTTATTAGTAAATCTAGAATAAGATTGGAGGTTAAACTGCAAGAGCCAACTATGGTCTTTTCTTTGGGTTGTTTCCCGTCAAGCGGGAAATTAAATCAGCCATTATCCATTACTACCTTGAAGACCACCGTAGGGAAGTATAAGGATAAAAAAAAACACTTGGATTGGCATAATTTACATATACGTAGGTCAAAAAGGCAGTAATAAAAAAAATTATTCTCACTTTTATTTGTTTGTCACTGCACATGTACATGTACCAGAAAGAGTCGTACCTGTACATGTACTTTGGCTTGAAAGTCAGTCCTTAAATTATGGGTGCGGTAATTTTTAGCGTCTGTCAAATGACTTGAATAAACAAATGCCACCTACTTACGAAATCGACCGTCAAAATATTTTCAGACCCCAACACCATGCCACTTACGCTTTCACTGGAAACTTTAAGAATCAAATTTCCAAGCATCCCCCAATAATTGCAGTTGTAGGAAACTGGACAGTACGGAATTGCAGAGTTTGTAAGAGAACGATTGGCGCAACTGCAGTACAAATGATGACTTCAAATTTCTTTTCCAGCGTCTTTTTCCTGTAGAGGACTCTTTTTAATTTATTTAACGGAGAAAGGGGCTTTCCGACAAAAGCATGAGGCCAAACCTCAACCGACAAAGATGGAAATTTATTTCATAACAGCACTTTGCTGTAAAAACTTTAATTAACAGAAAGGAAATAATCTTTAGTTAATTTGACATTATTTGCGCCTATTTCCATTTCTATAGCTACGTGCAAGATCGCACGTTCCTATTACAACCTGTCCAATCGATAGGTTCATTTCGTTACCGTTAACCATCAGAAATCTTCACTCTCTACGGAGCCTCAAGTGAAGTCAACTGCAGGGATACAAGCAGAAGAGATCGAGTTAAGGTTCTTGTCTTTCTCAAAACATACTAATTTTATCCCTATTGATTTACAATAAGGGACTTTTTAATGTGTTAACGAACATAACCCATTGACCAGGAGCATTTAGGGTATTATTGCACCAAACCTTCCCCCATTTTCAAAATGGGAAGTCCAAGATGATGCGAAACTTTCCCCCCAAAAAATTAGCTATTTCTGTGCCCTACCTTTGGCTCTTGAATGACGCCTTAATACTGGAATCATTGAAAAAAAAAAGGGGCATGGAAACGGTTTTATTGAAACCTTTTTTTGTTATTTATTTTATTTTTTTATTACGTTAAAGCTTTTTTCCCTTACTTAAAGTGCCAAGTTCAGGGGAAATTGTACTTCGAAGTATTTTTAGAGTTGTCAGCAGGACTATTCATACGGCTTCAGAATTTGAATTTGAAAGCTGAGGGGACGAAATTGTAATAACTTTCTATTTGCATAAGAGTTTATTACTGACAGGATATGGATTTCACTATTTTGTCGCTGGGCTACACTGGAGAATACTATAACTTATGTCACGAAAATATCTTTATTTCCTCGTTTATTGCAACGCTATCATATTCTTTCCCAGTGCCTATAGTAAGTAAAAACATCAGGGAGACAAATATGCTGAAATCTCAATAAGAGGAACAATTTTTGGTGAGGAATCTGCGATGGACGTAGATGTGATCTTCCCACATATATTAACTTTGAGAGAAAACTAGACAAAATGTTGATGATATTATTATATACTAGGAGTAATCAGAGCTTAGGGGGGTGCGTTCTATATGATTTTTAGGTGTACAGGTAGCAGTTGAGGGGGAAGGGTGGATGGTTGATGGCATATTTTAAACGTTAGGATTGCTTAAAGCGAGACCTCTATTTAAACTGTGCACCATTATGAAAAAGTCTTGAAGGCTACTGATACGGTATGGTCCGTCTCAACAAGTGCAGTAATTTGGTAAAGTGTGTTGATTTCGGTGACTTGTGTGGAGCTACTGTGGGCTGTTTATATGTTTTTGCGAATAAATAACATAGACCTAAAATGTTCGTTTGTGCGGTGCCGAAAATATCACGTCATGATGAAATGGCGCCGCCGAGCTTCGCCCGTGGCACAACGGCCGCCGAGCTTCACAACTCGGTAAGTTTACTTTGTGACACGACGGTCGCCGAAACGTTTGAACGATGAACGCTTTGGAAGATTCAGCAAACACAGATCGATAGTAGACCCTCAGCAAACTCTTGAAATATGTACGCTTTACGAAGATTCAGCAAACGTTCAAAAGATGAACGCTTTACGAAGACAGAATAGCAGACCTCAGCAAACGTTTGAAAGATGAACGCCGAGGACACAAGAATCACTACGTGAGTTAGTGCGTCAAAGTGAGGCAAACACAAGCAAGGGCCTCAAAGCGAGGCAAATGTGTGTCGACACAAATGCAATCTCAAAAAACCTCGCTTTTTGATTGCACAGGACACCCAACAAATTTTCCTACCTTGAACGCCATACAGATTCAAATTTACCGCAAACGGCAGACGTCAGACTCAAGATGAGAATTTCTCAGAATAGAAAGTAAGCAGATAAAAACAGTCCTCAACGATTCCTGTGGTTAAAACTGGCATAGAACTACTTAATTTTGTGTAGAAGCAGTGAACGGAAAATAAGGGGGAAATTTGGCCACGTGGTACAAATTCACGTCTGCCGTTTGGCTTAAGCGTAAATCTTAATCTCTCTAATAACTGGGAGAATCACATCTCAATTCACCTCTATCGCAGGCGGTTTAATTGTTTTATTTTTGTTACTCTAAATCATAATTAAACAAAGCAAAATAAATACTCAAAACCGTCCCATTTCCCCACCAGTCAAGCATCGCGGAGATGTAAGGGTGGGTATCTATATGCAAGAGGTTTCTGAGTGTTGTTGACAATCACCATTCTTTGATATTACAGGTGATTGCATCGTAAATGGGCAACTCGCTAAAGCCACAAAACAAAACTCAGGATGTCTTACTGTCTGAGAAGGCAAACATCGCATGGAGCACAATATTTGCTTTAGTCGCCGTCATCATTTTGGCGGGAAATTCCCTTACAGTTGCAGCGTTCACTACCAGGCGTTTGGTGCGCAGGCGCACACATTTCTTTCTGATCAGTCTGGCTGTGGCTGACTTGATGGTTGGGGCCCTGGTGATACCACTTTACATCTACTTAAGTATACAGACGGATTTGCCGAAAGGCGCTGTGCATCACGTCTTCGAAGCAGCGGATATTCTTGCAGGGCTTGCTTCAGTCTTTACCCTTGCAATGATATCAGCGGAAAGGCTTGTCGCTGTTGGCTGGCCGCTTGTTCACCGAATGTTTCGTAAGCGTAGCTACTTTAATTTCATAGGCCTTGCTTGGTTATTTGCCTTAGCTATATCAGTAATAAATCTGCTGTATCGTTACAAAATAGTGCCTTACTTTGCTACTTTGGATATTGTGCTGACTGCTTTGTTGACCTCTATTGTTTTCACTTGCACTGCGTACATCGCTTTATGGATCAAAGTTCGTTTTCGGGATTACGGCGGATTTCTTGGTAGGGAACATGACAAAAAGCTTGTAAAAACGTTGTTTCTTGTCACTGGAGTTTTCGTTTTAACATGGACGCCTTTTCAGGCGCTGCTGTTTGTTGTCCATTTCTGCCGAACTTGTCCGATCCCCCCGCAGAATGTAGTAAACTTTGTTAAGCTACTACATTTCTGTAACTCTTTTATGAACCCAATAATTTACTCCTTAAGAATACCTGAGTTTCTCATTGCAATTTCTGACATCTTTAACTGTCGATACAACCCACATAATAGTGAAATTACCCTAAGAACACTACGCGGAGAAACCTTGGATACAATGACAGGAATTCTAAGTTCCTATTCGTCACTGAATGTGCGTTTCTGCATGGGCACAGAGAATATGGTCACATCTGAATTAAATTCGTCGACGTTCAGGCAAAAATTCTTCAAGAGGACAAGCTCCAGGATGAACTCTAGTCGCAGGACGCACGTGACTACGTCTCCAGTTTGACTGCAATTGCAACAATTGGTGCCAGGTCAGCCATGAGTTGGCTATTTAGAAGTTGAGTGAGAATGAACACAGGTCGGGCGGGTATCGTTTTACACTATGGGATTTTTATGGGAACGCAATTACCGATTACTAGACAATTATTGGATTATGTTTTTGCGCTATCCCGAATGATCAAGCAGCTGATTGACTATTCATTCCGGATATCACAAAGACCGAATCTAACATTGACACGCAGATATATATTTTTTAGCAACTAATATAATTTGCAGTCTGTCTACTTTGAATGGCTTTATAACACATTACGTTGAGGAAACATGCACTGAGCACAGTTGACCTTGCCATTGGAAATCATGCATTGCTTCGGCAACTTACAGATAAGTCAGTCGCATGCTTGTAGAAGAGAAGATGGTGAGCACAATAATCTCATTAATTAGTCCAAGAGGTAGCACAGGCAACTAAGCAAACAATCCCATAATGCAACTCGACCCAACACCGTCTTGGTCTCAATCCCAACGTTAAAATGTTTATTACTGGTCCAATATCACAGTGTTGTATGAATTCACAGGTTTTGACTGGAATTACAGCGGTTACCACTAACACGAGCCCTCGGAGGGTTTTTTTCTCTCTATTGAAACCTGAGTTTTCGTGGACGTAAATCAACTGTTTCCATGGTTTTCTCACTCGCTCTGACAGAGAAGGTTCCCTCATCGCTGAATAAAGCGGGAAGACTTACAAGAATAATTTCGCACGACGACGTCGTTTTTAATTATTTCATTAAGATGAAGGATTATATTGTTAAAACAGCGAGGTCTCTACGAGCTCAGCCGAAACACTCTCTACAGTTTACGTAAAGGTTTTTAGGTTGTTTACTTATTTGATTGCATGAAAACACGAGAGCCGTGGACGAATTGCCAAGGAGTATAAATTCAAAGAAGCGAAAGATACCACACCGACAAGGGACAAAGTTTCCTCTAAATGCCGGACGTTGTTTTGAAAAATAATTTTGTAACCTTCAAATCTACTTATCATTCTTCATGTTATCGAATAGAATCAAGAACTAGCAAGAACTCGGACGAATTGCGAGCGTGCATTGAGAAAGCTTATGTGTTCGTAACTTACAGTGTGTAAATAAGTGGGTAATTTGAGTTTCCTCCGACAAACACTCAACAAATTTGTACTCCTCGTAATCTTGACATGAAGTGGTGCCAGATCCGGTAGCAAAATATTGCAAAAACGGCTCAAACGCAGACATGTTCTTCCGAGTGCTCGAGAAACAGGGAAAGAATCTGCTCTGGGCCAACGAGTAAAAAACAATTGTAGCAGTTGATTGGCGTCCACCAAAACGCAGGTTTGAACCCGAAGAAAAAACCTTAAAGTTTGAGGACGCGTGTTAGTAGTAGCCACTGTAAAGTGGCAGGAAGAATATACTGAGAAAATTTGCGTCGTCACAAAACGCTTAGTGGGAAGAAGACAAAAGTAAGGCAAGGGGCACACATACACCAACCCACGGCCTGGGCAGAACCTCACACATGCACACCGCCATATCACCCGGGCAGTGGCAGCAATGGACAGCTGGTTTGCCCTTATTGGGGCTTACCAGCATGGCATAGTCATGGGACCTCAGAGATCTTTTACTACCGCCAGCTCCACACAACACATATGGGAGCTGTTGGTTGGGAACCGCACTGCAGTTCTCCTACGGCATGCGCGGGGAAGGCGGATCATGAGTTACCCTGATCTGTGTGTCAGCAAATTCAATAAGAAAAAATTAAAGCAAGGGGCACACATACAGCTGTCCATGGCTGCCACTGCCCGAGTGATATGGCTGTGCGCATACGTGAGGTACTGTCCAGGCCGTGGGTTGGTGTATGTGTGCTCCTTGATTTTAAGTTTGTCTTAGTGGGAAGAAGTATCGAGTGAGAACTCAGTTATTCTTTCATTGTCACTATTTAATTCTTATGTATTTTTTACCTATATCTACACTGCGCGTTTAGACACGTGACCTCAGTTGTTGAAAAGGTGGCTAGCACTATCCACCGGATAAATCTTTATCCACTGGATACAAAAGAGAATAAATTCCCACAAGCCACGGCCATTTTGCTCTTCAGAAGCTACTCTGGCCAGATTTTTCCACATAGAAATCTTTTGACTTGTCGACGAAAGTAACGCCAAGTTTGCACGTCATATCGCTTGCTGTGCGTGATCGGCAGTGAAATGATTTACCCCGCCAAGTTTAAAATTACATGACACCACTCTAACCGACCAATAAGGTGGCGTCCTTAAAATAACCTCGCAGTATGACACAGAACCAAGAATAGATTGAAAATACTTTTCATGGGGAGAGGGTCGCGTATGGGGGGATTCGCTCTCTTAAATCATTCTCTCTTACTGGATATCGCAATCGGTTTCCCCGAATACATATCTACTGGGTAGTGATTTATCCGCTGGATAGCGCTATTCAGCTTTTGAACAACTGGAGCCAGGTGTTACGTCTTCATAACGCAGCTTAGCAGCGTTGCAAACGATTTGGCAAAACTTCATTTTCAAAGGGGGCCTTAAATTGCCTCCTTATTTCTTTATCCGTTTTATTTGACAGTTTCGGTTTTATGTATCTTTGTCGTTGTTCTTTATTTTTGTTTTTCTTAGAGGGAAACCATTATTAATACCATAATAAGATATAAGGATGTTTTCAGTCGATTACTCACAAAAAGCGAGTATCATTAACTTTCTGGAGACATTTGAGCCAAATATTGAGGATAGCTTAAGATTAAACGCTTGACAGGTCAGTCTTTGACGAGCTCAGTAAAAATGGTTCATTTCCACACATGAAATTAAAAGTGGATTGGAAGCTGCTTGCCAAGTTTCAAAGGATGAGGAAAAATCAACATAAAGTAAATCTGTGCGGGTTTATTCAAGCCTTACTACACATGAGGTAGTAGGAGGAATAAATGAAGAGCTATCTGCTACTGATCAGGATGGGTGGAGGACGGAGGAAGGATGGCATGTACTCCAACTTCCACCGCTTTTACGTCCGAATGGAAAAGATACTACTTTAATATATATATCCAAATAATCGTATGATCACAAAACAGGTGATTCAAGACGATTAAAGTGGTTTCAAAATTCTATGTTTATTACCATAAAATTGGAGGAGGTTTTATGATCTTTTCTTTATGGTATCGTATTTCATGATTGGAACAAACGGAAAATAGGATTCAAACCAAGAATAACCTTAAATAACCCACAACAATATCACTGCCTTCTTTTATTTGACCTTCTGCCTTCTAAACTCCCGCAAACCAAAGTGTCCAAAATTGATGTCTTTTTTATCAAATATTTGCGATCGGAAAAATGTAATGCTATTGATAGTTATAAAGAACTCAACAAAAGGTTAAAAAAAAGCATAACAGCTGGTCAGTGTGAGTACTTGTATTGCCGGTATTCTTTTTTTTTTTTTTTTGCTTACGTGTAAGAATACAATAGTAATTCGGTTAGCAGGACCTGTATGTAAGAAACAAAGAATACTTAACCGAGTTACATCACAGACAGCAGTTACGATAGCAAACATTGATATAAAAATCATGTCTATTTTTTGTTTATCATTTGTCTCGTCGTGTACAAATATTTCTCCCTACAATTGGTTTAAAGTTTCACATGGCTATCTCTTAAGACCTATGCAGTCAAAATCCAACAGCATGGTCAAGTTGCTTGGTGAACCGTCCTGTGAAAAAAAAAAAAAAAAACCTTTCAAAAATTGTCTAGATCTCAGGTCCTGCTACCAGTAGGTATACATGAATGAGGGGTCATCTCATTGTTTTGCAGGTGACAGCCCTTTCATTTGGCCCTTTATTACTTTTTGTGTTATTTGTGCACGAAGCCAAGGCAATCAAACTTATGATGACAAAACTAACAGACTGTGATTACACATAAAACCAAAAAGTCACTTTTATCCCTGTCTTATATACATAAGCTGATGTAAAAACAAACACAACTTCGTGCACGGCATTAAATTGTGCATATTTCTCTTAGTACCTGAAAATAAATATGTTTGGTTCGTAGTTTGTTTCCAATAACAAGGTTGGTCCTGTCTTTTTGTCTCCCATTATTTGAACACTACTGTCCTCCAATGCTATAACTGGGAAAACTTTGCATATTCGGCAAAGGTACTCCCTAATGCGACTGCCAAGAAAGGGGGAAGCTAGATTGGTGAGAGGATCAGAGAGGGAATAGTGGTTGGTAGGAACCGTCAACTCATCTGGATTCTCTAACAAAGAAAAAGAAATTAACAAATCATTTTTTTTTGTCATTCTCGTAAAAAATTCCAGTTACATAACAGCCATCTCTCACGGTTCTTACCCATTTTGTAATGAGGGTTTGAAAACTAGGATTATATACCGTAATTAACTCTGTTGATTAATGAATGTTACCAAAGCAAATGGAGTCGGTGGCATAGGCGACTTCGAAAAAGAATCCGAGTACTTTCAATGGGACGTCCTTTTGGTTACTAGTTTAGAGTGTCTGTAGTGCCTGCATTTGAAGATTATCCGTTATTTGCAATATATGCAATATATGCAGTAATACGCATGCAGACAAACAACAGACGTCTAACAGCACACATTTGGTTTATCGGACCCTTTATCAACATTCAGAGTATACTCCCCCGGAGAATTTCTAGGGACCAAAATACTGAAACCCAGCTGGTATGCCGACTATGTTTACTGTGGGCAAATAAATCAGCTTGCTTGATTGGCATGATTAGTATGAAATAAAGGTAACTAAACAAACAGATATTTCCACCACGTTTGCGTGTGTTTGCTTATTTATTTATTTTGGTATTATCCCGGTGTATGGGAGAGGATGTCTTCTTTTCTTTGCCTTTATAAACACTTATTAACCAGAAGATCACAAAAAAAGAAAAGAAAAGGCATTGAAGCAAAATAGTAATGGTAAGAGATTCAACGAGGTCCACTGAACTGTTCATGATCAATCTAGGTTTCCCGGGACTCGACAATATTTCAAGTTACTTATTATAACTACATCGGTACTGCTTTGGGCTAAAAGAAAAGACAAAACAAAAAGTTGTTCGTGTTGCATATGTATATCGTATCTACATGAGCTTAGCCAGAATCATAAAATAAAGTAGTTCTTATAGATAATGTTATTTTAACCATCGATGAAAGCTTAAGAAGGTCACCAGTACAAATCAGGTAACAAACCTATGCCTTCGATATACATCGTCAGCTACAGCTTTGGACGAGTCAGTCGATTTACATTTTACAGTTGTATAATAGTGTAATATTTTCCTCTTTCTTTTTAACAGAATTACAAAAATCGTGGTTAAATGTTTGTGTTAAAGAGAACTGTTTGACGATTGACGAAATGGATTTCAACAAATGGAACGTGTTTTGGAGTATATGCTTTGGCGTGATGGCATTCATGGTAATAGCTGGAAACGCTATTTCTATTGTTATTCTTTCCACGAGAAGACTACGAAAGCGTCCTCACTTTTTGCTGATAAGTTTAGCTGTTGCAGATTTCTTGGTCGGATTATTAGCCATACCAGTATACATGATTGTCGTAATCTCCGGAGCAAACCTCGCCTCCAAACTAGCTTTTGACTGCGTGGATATGTTTACAGGATTTGCATCTACTTTCACCCTGGCCATCATTTCTCTTGAGAGACTCAATGCCATTGCTCGACCTCTCCATCATCGCCAGCTCACTTTATGGAGTTATTCCGCTGCTATATCGTTGCCATGGGTCCTGTCATCCTTCATAACATCGTTTAGGGTGCTTCTCGACTTCGTTTTCATTACTGTTCACCAGTTCTTGACGATTATAATCATCAGCTTATCTACTCCATTGCTTATCTCGTGTATTAGTTATAGCTACATATGGAAGAAGCAACGCACCCGAATACGTAACAGTTTCAGACAGAGACACGAGACCAGATTCTCCAAGACTGTGTTTTTGATAACTGGAACATTTCTGGTGACTTGGATGCCATTTCAAATTTTAGTCATCGTATTCATTTTATGTTTTCCATGCAGGGCCATCCCCATTTCAGTTGTATTCGTTATAAAACTCCTTCAATTCGGCAACTCGATTGTTAATTTTCTTATCTATTGCTTTAGGATGCCGAGTTATCGAAAATCGTTGTTTGCTATTTTGTCTCATGGTAGGGATTCTCGAAAAGGAAGCCGGGCAGTGTCTCCATTTAATGAGAATCAAACGACAAACATCACTCTTATTTCGTTTTCTAGCTTACAATAGTTGACCATACGGGATGAGCGTGAAAAATGACTGATGACATGCTGCTCCATTCTGCTTTCCTCTTGGCACAAAAAAGAAAAAAAAACATTAAAGGACAATAAAATCTTGAATCATTCACTTTTGAAAGCGCTGAGCACTCAGGAGTGGAAGTAAATTGCGAGGGGAAATACAGAGTTTCGAAACTTTTTTGCCATTCGCAATGATTGTACTTAATAGTTGAGGCGTACAATTTAAGGGGAAAAGTATCCTGCTGTTGATTAGCAACTATGCAATTGCTGATTTCGTAAAGAAAAATTCAGTAGACTGAACATATTTTGGCATTGTACTAAGAGAGGATCCTATGCAGGAGTGGTATTAAAGTAATAAAATTTATTTTATAATAAGGTGCTTCAGCTGTTTTGGGATTTTTTTCATGGTCTTTGGGTGTGGATTTACATATTTTTCAGTTTTTTTGTTATTTAATTTCGAAACAAAGTTTGGAGAATTTCAAAGTTTCTCTCAGAATCCCACAGTAATGTTTACGAAATAGGTACACATCATTGTTGTAAAAATTATTTGACCGGAAGCATGTAATAAGAATTGTTTTGAAACGATGGAGTAGAAATTAACATTAAAGTTCGAATGAAAATAATTGAAAAGGAAGGATCCTACAAAAAAATATTTTACACATTAAATATCTCAAGCAGTTTAAACAAAAACAAAAAAGCAAAGTAAAGTAAACTAACCCCCCCCCCCCCCAAATTCCAATTTTTGGCGATTCCACTGTAAATATATTGCTTCATGTAACAAAAGGTCCTCTAGATTGCCATACCACATCCCATAGCCTTCCTAGTGAAAATTTATCGCCAATTCCCAAAAGGCCGCACGCTATGTCACCTAAAGATGTAAATGTATTTTACCCGACTGTTTTGCAAGTTCGCTCATCAAAAAAGGCCTTTACTTTATAGGGTGATAGCTGTATCGAGCAAAATATAAAGTGGCACGTAGAAAAAGATGAGTGACCAAGGTAACTGCAGTATCTAGTACATATGCATTGCTAGATCAGCCGAGTTTGAAACACTCTTACGTTTTTCAAACCCTTAGTAAATCTTCAGATTGTTCATAACAATCTGAATGCTAATAATGAGCATAAAAATGAAAACATTTGAATTTCACTTCGCCTACCGTCTTTAATAATTTCAACGTTTTCGGTATCAAAATGGAAAGGAAAAAGCCTGGGTAGGAAAATCAAAAGCACATTGACTACAATGTGTCTGTGCGTCGGTGTGGGCTGAAAGCAGTGTGGCCTCTTACAGCGAACTATTGTATCTTTCATCATTATTCACGATTGCTATCTGTTTAATTAATCATGCCCTACTGGCAAATCAACCCACCGTGGCTGGTCTACAATATATTTCACTGGATTAGAAAGAATTTGGAAAACAGAAATAGAGAATATTACACGGTGGCGAGAAGATATGAATTTTATGTTCGAGTGGCAAGAACAATATCTCACGAGTGAGCGCAGCGAACGAGTGAGATATTGCTCTTGCCACGAGAACATAAAATTCATATCTTCGAGCTAACGTGTAATATTCTTTTTATTATATAAACATACTGATGACGGCGTTTTTGATGATTTTCCGAAGATTTCCGACCACCTTCCGAAGATTTCCGAAGATTTTTCAAATTGTCCCGAAGACCAGACGAACGTTCCCGAACATTTTCCGAGAATTTCCGAAAATTTCCGAAGATGTCCGAAGATTGCCGAGCACTTTCGAGGAAGACCCGAAGATGTTTCGATGATACACCAACGAATTTAAGTACAATTTAAGAGACAAACCTGATGTCAGTGAAATTATCGATATCTTCACATGTAAAAATATCGTATTTTTACGTGTGTTCAGATACCACATTTCTCGGTGGTAGAAATCCTTGTAAAACACTGCAGTTTATACAATAAAGAAATTTATTCCATGTAATGGTTGATAGTTGATAGCTACAGAGCTGCCAATGAAGCCAAGGGGTAATGCCATGTTCCTTCCTCGCTAATCGTCAGTGAAACAGTTTTAATTACGCGCGTTGTCATTTGCAAGCGCCTTTTAGACACGATCAGCACAAAACGTTATAGGCAAAAATGGTAAGGTATGCATTGTCCTTAAGTAGAAAAAGTAGATCTATAGTCAGGTTTTCCTATATAAGCCTGCTTTAAATCAATTGCTCCCGGGTCATTGTAATTGTATAAATGAAATGGATTTTTAACTAGTCATGTGGAATATGTATCAGTGAACTTGATTAGGCATTTGGCCCTCACTTTCTGTGCATTTTTAAAATTCATCATGTGAGGTTACGAGTCGCAAATTGAAAAAATATATAGATATATTTTTTTTTCTTAAAGTACATGTACTACTGGTTAAAAAATTGTAGGGCATTATCGGGTTTACTACATTTTTATGTACCAAAAAACGTTGTTTAGAGTGGTGAAAACATACTAAAGAAATCAATTTGAAATATCTCCCTTTTATCCCATCAAACATTTTTTTTCAGCTGTCACTTAATCTCAAAAAATAGGATTCAGGACCATTAAGAACTAAGTAGCTTTAACTTGTCGATTGCCTTTGAAATTAAAAGCGAAAGTGTCCTTCTTGTAAGTTAATCAGCATTAAGTTATTCACTGAAGTGTCCAATGAAAAGGGTCCGCGAAATTGTAGGTTTTCGAAATAGCTCTTTAAGTGGATTTTTTTCATCACGCTTATTCCAATAGTCTTCCAATGCTGCTAGAATTAAGTGCCCCGCAAAAGAGATAACAAACGATCGGGCGAAGCCTGGTATGTCGCCTGACGTGAATGGAATATTACTCCACTTTTACAAAAGTTGGACAGGTATAACTCATAATACAGTGCATCTAATCGCTCCAATCTTCTTATCATTCACCAACCTAAATGTTAAAGTCAACGTAGTATGATTATTACCACTGATTCTCTTTTTTGAGTTATATAATATATATATATAGATAGTTATATAATATTAATAATCACAGGAGTTCAGGCTTCAGGAGTAATCATTGATCGTTTATTGCGACAGTGCTGTTTCGTATGGTCCGAAATTGTAGGACCACACTCATCAGGCAACTTCAACGATTGACCGTTAAAATTAAAAGCTGGCAGTAAATATAGGGATGCGTTAAGAGATAGTATCTAGGTAACAGATGGATTGTGTCTTAGTTACGTTACTCTAGAGTTCTGAAGTACATATCTGTTTCTGTGGGGGCATGAACTCGCTAGTTCGTTTCGCCTGTTTAGGCTACAAAGCTCTTTTTTACGAATGATGATAAACTTTTCATAAAGACAAAGATTACATTTTTTGCTAATGTTGCTATAGGCTTTACATTTCTTTAAAACTTTCCATAGTCAATGCTCTTCAATTAAATGAATTGAGCGCTCTACGGAATACGTTCTACCCAGAATACAAGTAGTTATATAATATATATATATATATATATATATATATATATATATATATATATATATATATATATATATATATATATATATATATATATATATATATATATATATAAATACTTGTATTCTGGGTAGAACGTATTCCGTAGAGCGCTCAATTCATTTAATTGAAGAGCATTGATTATTAATAATCACAGGAGTTCAAGCTTCAGGAGTAATCATTGATCGTTTATTGCGACAGTGCTGTTTCGTATGGTCCGAAATTGTAGGACCACACTCATCAGGCAACTTCAACGATTGACCGTTAAAATTAAAAGCTGGCAGTAAATATAGGGATGCGTTAAGAGATAGTATCTAGGTAACAGATGGATTGTGTCTTAGTTACGTTACTCTAGAGTTCTGAAGTACATATCTGTTTCTGTGGGGGCATGAACTTGCTAGTTCGTTTCGCCTGTTTAGGCTACAAAGCTCTTTTTTACAAATGATGATAAACTTTTCATAAAGACAAAGATTACATTTTTTGCTAATGTTGCTATAAGCTTTACATTTCTTTAAAACTTTCCATTTTATCTGGAAAGGTTTGTTAGAGTCTTGTAAAGTCCAAATATATTTTGATAGTTCCGTTTCATTTCTTCTGTTTGAGCGTCGAAAGGAGGACTGATGGTTTCTGTAACGTTCCTTAAAGTTTGTTGCCAGTCCGACGTAAGTTTCAGTTGTCGTCGCTGTAGTTACAGTGGCTTGGTAGATTACATTTGATTGGAGGCATTTTCCTTCGAGTGGACAATCTGGTTTCTTTCTGCAATTGCAGGTGTCAGGTTGTTGCGTTGGTGAGTTGAAATTTGAAAGAACGTACTTGTTGTGTGACGAGATGACAGATTTCATGTTAGGCATGCATGAGTAGCTTAGTTTTAGCGTGTGTCTGTTGAAAATCTTGTGGAGTGGGTGGTTTTTTGGAAAGCATTTGTCGACGATGTGCAGAAATTTTCTTCCAAGGTTAGTTCTGACGTTTGAGTTGAAAGGAGGGTTGTACCATGTGATGTTTCTTGTTCGTTTTCTTTTGTTTTTCGGAGCTTTCTCTTGTGGGGGGTTGTATGCTAAGTTGTGGTCGTATCCGCTTTCTGTTAGAGCTTTCTGGTAAGGGGCAACAGATTCGTCAAATACTTCTTTGCTGGATGAGATGCTAGTTAACCTTTTGTTAATGTTGAGTGGGATATTCTTTAGTAGTGCAGGGGGGTGGTTGCTCTGTTGGTGGACATAGGACAGTTTATTATTAGGCTTCATGAAAGGCTTGTAGCACCCGTTTGTGAGGTTGAAGGTCACATCAAGAAAGTTGACGACCTTTTTGTTAGCTTCGATTGTGATTTTAAGGCCATTGGAACTATCAAAATATATTTGGACTTTACAAGACTCTAACAAACCTTTCCAGATAAAATGGAAAGTTTTAAAGAAATGTAAAGCTTATAGCAACATTAGCAAAAAATGTAATCTTTGTCTTTATGAAAAGTTTATCATCATTTGTAAAAAAGAGCTTTGTACCCTAAACAGGCGAAACGAACTAGCAAGTTCATGCCCCCACAGAAACAGATATGTACTTCAGAACTCTAGAGTAACGTAACTAAGACACAATCCATCTGTTACCTAGATACTATCTCTTAACGCATCCCTATATTTACTGCCAGCTTTTAATTTTAACGGTCAATCGTTGAAGTTGCCTGATGAGTGTGGTCCTACAATTTCGGACCATACGAAACAGCACTGTCGCAATAAACGATCAATGATTACTCCTGAAGCCTGAACTCCTGTGATTATTAATATATATATATATATAATATATATATATATATATATATATATATATATATATATATATTTTATAAAATGTGACCCTCCACATGATTCTGATCCTAAAAGTGCCCACAACACGCTTCCCCTTTAAAACAAAAGAACTCATTTTAACACGCCTTTGTTTCAGAGCACGCGCTTGGGGCAATTAAGCGTGAGCAAGTCGAAAAGAAGAAAGTGTTAAAGTTTTCAAAAAGAAAAAGCCCCGAGCGAACTTTTTCAATTAGCTATTGTGGCGATCGCGACGATTATATGAAAACCAGTCAGTTTGCGGGTTCTGATTGGACAAAAACTTTTGTTCTATTATACAAGCCTGTAAACTCATAATTATAGAAAACGGCTTTTAGCCACAGCTGCAAACAATGATCTGGAGGAAGCTCAAAAACAGACAATTCATTTACTCTGAGCCAACCTCTCCTTCTTTCAAAAAGCTTTGGTTTCCACGTTCTAGTGATTTCACTATTCGCTGATGCCGTAAGTTTAAGTGATCTTGTATCCAAAAGCCGGAATCGAAAGCAGTTTTAGCTATATTTCGCGATGATGCGAAATCGCGAAAGACAACAACTGTGGTAATTTCTGTTGTTGATAAAAAGGTAAGTATGTACAAACAAGCAGCAAAACCAATAGATCTAGCATTCTTAACCTTTTTCCTATGTTAGAGTAAAATCCCTGAAAGAAATTGTTCCCAAAATATCTGATCAAAAAAAAGATCTTATCTTGGGTAGGAAAAGCGTCCTCTTCAGGTAGTAAACAAGGTGCCAGCGATAATGAAAGATGCCAGTTTCGTAGTTGTTATTTGTCGTTTGTTGGTTTGTTTTTTTTTCCAATATTTATTTAAGCACTTCGATAGTGTTGATGTCATATCGGAAGATAACGCCTTTACCTGGCCACGGCAATGGATCCTGCTTCCAAATTAAGAGCTACAAGTTATGCCGTCCATAGCTGTACGCGCGCACATCCGATACCTTCGCAAAAACACCCATCCTTACTGCAGCAATCAATCCAAAAAACAGAGCTTGAACAGAGGTGAATGATGAATAAAGTCCACTATTGCAACAGCTGCCAGTGCCTTGTAATTCAAACACCTATATTATTGACTCAACAAAACACAGCTACGTACAGTTAAAATGTTCAATCTTGATTCACTTCTGTTTTAAAACACCCATGAACTAACTCTTTCAGCGGGATGTTTGCTTTTACTGCCGAAATGCAAAGGCAAAATAATGGCCGTTGAATAAGTGTTTTTTGTTTGATCCAAAAAGTTTTGAGAAAGTTCAAAGCGAAATCAGCAATTACTTTGGTGCGATGCCACTAAGTCTTTGTTTTAATTGGCTCCCGTACATAAATTCGGATGAAAGTAAAGCCAGGGAACTTGGGCAACTTCATGAAAGAATTAAACCACACTTTTTGCTCGAAGGAACTATTTATTAGTCAACTTAGTTTTATAAAAGCGTTAGGCGGTACTTTCCATTGGTTTACCTAATTTCACAATTCACAACATAAGTAAACAAGCTTTCGTTCTAGTCAGCTCGAATATAGAAGCTCGCTGTGAAATGACCAAATGTATATAGCAGTGATATAGGTAATTGACATCGCCTCTGAAAAAACTTATTCTGACTTATATATTGTTCTTGTATTTTTGTTTGATAATTGCATCTGTAGACAATGGAAAGCAGATGGGATGGCACAATTGTGTTTAATAGGGGACTGTCTCCTTTATCCTCTATTTTTTAAAACCGCTCGGTGGGAATCGAAATAAGATACACCACTATCAAAGAAAGACAAGTCAATACGTTAGCTTATAGAATTAAATAAATATCATACTTTATAAAATAACTGAGATATCACGCGCGTTCTGATTGGTTAAAAACCTATGGTTTATTTGGCCGGTAAACTCATAGAAAACTTAAAGTTGTTTTATTAACTCTCTTCGGCTCGTGTTCTCCCATCATCCCGCGTGGGTTATCACGCCGGTACACCCATAGAAAGTGTGGTCTATTGCTTAAGTATACGACTCTACCGTACTGCATATGCGATTCACCATCAAAGGAAGTTAGTTTAGTTACTAAAGAGCAAAGCTCACATCGTTAGACCTTAAAAATTAATAAAGAACATACAGCATTAAGTTTTTTTTTGATATTTCTGGTTTCATACTGTACTTGTAATAGGAAAACATAATGGGAAACATTTTTATCTCTGTAACCTCACCTGCCTAATACAAGGAATTAGCTGTATAGATGTAATGGATATTTATGTCATACCAAAAACTTGGGTAGTTGTGAAAACACATTCAGAGCAAGTACTTTGTAAAGTATGCTCGAAATCCCTTTAAAACCAATTTAAGGAATAAGCGATGCTCTAAGCATACACGGAACTGAACAATATCAAAACCATTGGAACAATCGCTCAGTACAAACGCCAAAATACACCCGACCCGTCACATCAAAAATTACCAAGCAATACTTAAGCTTATAGTCAGTGCCAATACAGGCTAAGAGGTAAATTCATGAAGTGTCCTGACTGCTTAATCAAGACATATCAGTTTTTAAGTAAGGAAAAAGAACAAAACAGGTCCTAGCTCGAGCAGACTAGCATCACTGTACGACCATGGGCAATAACTGCCTGCACTGAGGTCTAGGGATTAATTCTAAAAGATTCCGAATGAAAGATTACGAATTACGTACAAAAAATGCATGGAACAATTATTTTCGTGAAATTACACATCAAGAAAAGCATACTGAAAATTGCTTAACATGCGTCTGTGTCGGAAACCTGTTAAGCAAAGTTTTATCAGTACGATCGATGAAATTCGTTTCATCCGCTTCAAAATTGTACAGCCGGAAAGTGCCCCTAAACAAACCGGGCAGTATTAAGAATGAACCATTACTACCAATCTCGTTTCGTTCTCGGGCTTACACAGTTAATCATGATGGGCTGCAAATAAAAGCTCACAATTGTTGTTCCTCTCGTCTGAAAATTGCAATAAAATGTGCTGGATAAAACACATTAATGCATTAATCAGGGATGGACTACAGTTTTTTTGGCAAAGCCTTACAGTTTGCACGTGCAAACACATCGCTACAAAATTCTTATATTAGATTCTCAATATTTGAAAGCGAAAAAAAAAGATAATTGTCAACAATTGCGACTATTGCAAAATAAACTGACGGGGCTCATTTTTGGATTGCCTCAAAATATTTAGTTACCCAAATCTGCTTGATTATTGAGGTGCGCAATTTGTTGATATTTTTTATTATCATTTCTATCTCTCTGCTGTGAGATTAGGACGCGTTTCCCAATTTAACGATTAAAACAGATTCTGTCACGACTATATATTCATATTTTATACACGCAAATAAGTTTTGGCATCGTCCTACGGAAAGGTCTGCATGAGCTGCAATACAGATTAGCCTGTGATGCCAGCTGCTTCGCACAATTTTTTTGCAGCTATATACCGTTGCCAAGACCAATGAATCAGCGTGATTTCTTCGCTTTCCTTTCCGATATTAAATGTTTGCTTTTGCTATATTTTGAAGCAATTTTTGTTCGATTTGTGGGGACGAGTTGTCTAATATGCCTGAATAGGTGTAGGTCATAGTTGTAAAAATCATTTTATTGAAAGCAAGATTAAAGATCAATATTGTTGGAGTTGACGGATTTAAAGTAATTTCACCTAAGAAAAGAATATAAAAACACCTTAAGCAAATATCTCATATAGGTCGAAGATAAGCAGATTACGGTTAATTTACAAAGCCTGGCGTTTCCTAAATATGCAGGTGCATGTGGATAGCGGTTACAACAGAGGCTAGAATCGAAAATGTTGCCAGGGGCAAAAACTCCTGAAACGATAAGCAGAAAATCTGGGGAGAAAGCAATACCAAGGCTCAAGAGATTGGATCACCTCCTCGATAAAAACAGATCAAACTTCCAAAAAATAGACGGTGAGTAAGCAATGTAGCGTATAAACACCTACGTTAGTACCTAGGTTGACGATCGAGATATCGTTGCAATTGAATTTTTTTTTGTGATTACACTGTAAAGCTCAAAACCGTCTAAGCGCCAGTGAGATTAGTCTTTACTAAACTGGAAGTAACTAACTGGAAATATACACCGGCATACAATCGGTATTCGTTAATATTTAAAGAAACTTTTTCACTCTGGTATTTTTAAAGGTGTCCGCCGGTTTTAATTTAAACGTTTTCCACACATTGCGGCTTGAACCTTACCCCGGTAGACAAATAAAAATCTTTCATCCATCAGCATCAGATGGAAAAGAAAACTGCACTGCCCGCATTTTTATAACCCATGAACCAATAAAGCTGTCTCTTACTAGACAGGAACAGCACTCCTCAAAACGAGTCACTGAAATTCGTCGATGACGGCGATATTAATGTCGCCTCAAAGTTTGGCTATTGTGGCTTCGATTTTCATCATGATTGTTATTACCGTTTGACAATTGCATTTGTAGTCAATGGAAGCAAAAGGCAGATGAGCCAAAAATGTCAGTAAAAAGTACCGAATTAAAGCTGTACTTTACATTTTTGGTAGCTTCTCAAGTTATCCATGGAGGGAGGAAAATCCTCAGTAGCAGGTGGATCAGCCTAGAGCCAGTTCCTTAGAACTAGGATCTTCCTTCTAAGAGGTAGGAAGATCCTAGCCCCAAGTGAACTGCCTTTGCTATTCTTAGTACTACAAATTATAGGGACAAACCAAACAAAAATGGTGGCAGGTCGTTCAGTGGTTAATCACGGCAATAAAGGCCGACCATTTCGTTTGGCGTTACCACGATCTGATTATTGTGTGAATTATCCTGAAAGGTAATTATTAACGCCAGTAAAGACAGCAAATTGTATTTTTGTTTTTGACGCCCGCAATTTTTAATTCCTTCTTGATCCTTCTCTACTTCAGGACACCACAGACCAAAATTTCTGCATGTAGACCCAGCGAAAATTTGTTCCACCTTCTAGGGTCTTCCTCCCTTCATATAAACAGCCCTCTCGACGACACCACCGTCCATATGATGTGTTCCCTAAGTGCATCAATTGGAGAAAACAAGTCCCAAGAGTTAGCGAAAATAAATTTGTAATGTACTGCTTGTAAACGAAAAGACCTCGTCATAAATGCTGAGATGCTGACGGTCTGCAAATGGAAAAAAACATGATGGTGATATAATATCCACTTAATGTCAGATCCCTAGGGAAACAGTTAGTTTTGTTTTCCCGAGAGTCTCGGGAAAACAACACTAACTGGTTCAGTTCCCGAGAGACTTGACATTAAGTGTTTTGCTATATTTCTAGACTTTTACTTCAACAGCAACAAAAGAATAACCGGAGCTAATTAAAACAGTCGACTCGGCACTTATAATGAATGATTTGCAAAGTACTTTCCTTATATTATAACTATTATATTCCACTAGCTGCTGTTTTTATTCTGGGAACTTCTGGGATAACTTTAAAAATCGTTGTTTTTTTAGCTTCAGGCTTCGTGTTGAGTGTGTTGTTATAGTTGTGTTCATTCAAGAGAAAGAAAACTGGCAGGACCTGGCAGTGTTTTTTCCCGCCCTCTGTCACGCCACTTTCCACCATGTTTTGATCAAGTGCTGTAAGGTACATTGTTTAATCTATCACGAACGGGATACACCTGATTTTAGTCAAGGCCACGTGACCAAGAATCGACCAATGGCAGTCCCTGTTTAGTAAAATCGCCTGGATTATCTCGACCGAACAATCAAGGCTATCCTCTGATGCAATCCAGGACGAACCGAACAATTTAGGCGAATGCAGTAGTAAAGAATAAAACTGAAATACATGTATGCACAGAAAGGATGGTGAACAATTATCTCGCATAAGAATCTCGATCGTCCCACTGGCAATAACAATTTTGAAGTAGCTATGTGTTACATGGCAGGTGAAGGAAAAAGACAACAGCAATATTCATACTAAATACAAAAAATCTCTTTTCACACAAATTGAATCACTTCGCTAAACAAAAACATCAGTTTTTCACTTTCCATTAGATGTTACCCTCTAGGGGTTGGCTGTGTTTTCTAGGATGCAGAATAATACATTTCCGTTTCGCGATGAATTTGGCCACAAGGAATGGTTGTTTATTAATTATATTTAGAAAGCATTATAGAAAAGTATTTTTTTGTTAAAAGAAAAGAGCAAATAAATATCGTAGAAATGAGAATTACAACCAGTCATTAGGAAGAAGAAGAGTCAAGTTATACACCACAAAAAGCTTATTACAGACTGTAATTAATCTCTGCACTTTTAAACCTTGTTTTATTCTAAATACTATTTGGTCAAAAGGTTATAACGAATTAACGATAAAACTAAAAAAACAAAAGAAAAAACTAATTAGCGAAAAGTAGTTCTCATCATGGTGACGATTGATTACTGACCAAAGCTTAAGGCTAAAATAGATGATTAAATATATCTCATTAACTCGAACGGATTAACTGGTTAACGAGGCTGTTCTAATGAAAAGGGGGAAATTTAATAACTGAATCATTAAGAATAGTCAGCACTTTCTTGACCAACTTAGAAGTAAAGATTCGGGTTCAGTAATTGATTTGTTAACTAAACCCATTTCGATCGAATCGCTTCTCAAACAGGTTAGGGCCCTGAATCTCTGTGTCCAATGGCTTTCAGCAAAAATAGAGTAAATAAATTGACATAAAGATAGTTTCTGAACCGAATACTACCACTAATATTGACCAGCAAATATTTTCCATTGTTATACACATTTCAGGTGGATGTCTCTGAGCCATCCTCAAAGTATGGATTTCTTAAGATGGAATACATTATGGAGTTTTTGTTTTGGGGTGATGGCTTTCATTATCGTCATTGGAAACGCCATTTCCACCTCTATACTTCTCTCAAAACGATTCCGCAAGCGTCCACATTACCTCTTAACAAGCCTGGCAATAGCGGATCTAGTGGTTGGATTACTTGCAGTACCGTTGTACATAATTATAGCTGATCCAGGACAGAAACTTTTGCCTAGAGTGCTATATGATTGCGTGGATATGTTCGCTGGCAAGTCCTCAATGTTTACTCTGGCCGTCATTTCTCTTGAAAGACTTCACGCTATTGCTCGGCCGCTTCGACACAGGCAAGTGACCTTGGGTCATTATACCATTGCTATAGTTACTCCTTGGATTCTTTCATTTATGGTCGCATCAACTCGGGTGTTGCTACATTTCTCTGTCTTGACAAAGGAGGAGTTCGTCACCGTTGTTACTATCAGCTTATCGGCGCCACTGCTGACAACGTGCTTTGCTTATTGCCTTATTTGGAGAAAGCAATCCTCAAGTATACATAATAATGAAATGAGAGCACGAAATGACGCCAGACTATTGAGGACATCACTTATAATAACTGTAGCATTTGTTTTTTCATGGCTTCCATTCGAAATTCTGACAATAGTGGCCAGCCTCTGCATTTCATGTCAAAACCATTCATTTTTAGTTATTTACCCCATAAAGCTTCTACAATATAGTAATTCCTTCATTAATTTTGTCATTTATTGCTTGAGAATGCCAGAATTCAAAAGGACATTATCAAAAATGCTGCCGAGCTGCAAATTTATCCAGGGTCGATGCCAAGTTCCTTACCCGCTAATCGATCATGGGACAGGTGTCGCGCTTGTTTCATTTGCAAGCCTGCGCCGGTGAGCAGTTATCAAAAAAAAAGGAAAAATGACGTTGAACTTATAGTTGGACCAAAATTACACAACATAAAGAAGAAGAAAAAAATGATAGGATTTATAATTTGCCTTGTAATTGATTGTTAGCTATTGAGATTTATATATACGGCCGGCATGAATTCTTCACCTTTCACTGTTTAACTAGAAATATATTTATAAGTTGTTTTGATACAGTTTTTCGGAGACCTTACCGACGTTTTTCAATCGCCTTAAAAGCGATTTTAACCTTGTCCGACAAAATTTTTACCAGTGATTGACTATGAATTTCGCGCGCTCTAGTCCTGCTACTGAAAATCCGACACCAGGAACTTAGTGTGGTGTTTAGCAAATAACCTCCGTGAGAAGTAAATAATTATGTATGTTTGAATTCAAATAAAACGTAAATATATTTCAAAACTTATATTTTCGATAGCCGTGATAAATTGTTTAATAAAAAAGTTATGAATAACTCAAATTAATCTTGAGTAGCGTCAGAAGGCTGCTTAATATCATATTTTGATGCATGGAAATTTTGGTGTATTTTATTTCTTGCGATCCTGAAATCTAGCCTGTTTTCTCACCACCTGTCTAAGTGAACATCGCGCCAAAACGTCTACGCATGCGCCAGGTTGAGCATTTCCAGTCCCACTTTCCAGTCAGTTCTCCAGTCTCCGGCGCGCACTCGGCTTCACTCTGTGTGCAGTTTGTAGTTCAATTCAGGTGTCCTGCTTAATGTTGCTCGTATTTTTGGTTATCTTATAGTTACTGAAATTTCTTTTATGGATAACCAGGCACAGATCACTGAAACAATTAGTTGATTAGATTACGAAAAGGTAAGTTTATAATAACTTGTGCAATTTTGGCTACTTTGAGTGTTAGGTAAACTGATTTCCTTTCACGAAAACAAAGTTTTTGACTGCCATTTTTCACTAAACCTGGCTGAAGTAAGACATAAAAAGTTATCACTGCAAGCTTGCGCTAATTTTCGGTTCCTCAATTTCTCAGTCTTAATGTCTTAAAACCGCTTTGGGCTATTTGGAAAACGACAACACACAATCGCTTTGTAGTTTTATTTAAGCTGATTTAAGCTTAAGTTTACCGGGTGACCCGAAAACACTGACCTTCCGTCCACGGACATGCCTACGGACTTGGTACACGGACTACTGTACGGACCGGTCCACGGACCCCTCTTTACGGACCCCCATAAAAAGACAATAATAAAAATGACAATTAGAAATTTGACTCACCGCTTGTTTGTTTTGTTCTTTGATATTGTTGCCTCCTTCACTGTGGCGATGAAAGGAGGACAAGCGTACTTCGAAAAAGACCAATAACTGAGCTAACTTGTGTATTCGCTGCTGGCCTCCGATTGCCTCCGCCATTTTGTTGGGCTCATTCCTCCTCGTGTTCAGTGACTCGTCTCAGACTTCAAAATTACGACACGGTATCTCCCCTTGTTTTCATGTTTTTCATGGCGCAAACACACAGATTTTTCTTTCCCAACCCAAAAAAAAAAAAAAAATTTCAACTCCAGGAGGATTCACCTATTTTTCATTTTTCTTAAATTATTCGACTCAAATTATCGTGATAAAGTGTGAAGGAACGCAAGGTAGATTTTAAATGACATTTTCACTGCCTTTCCCATCCTGGATCTTGAATTCTTCAACACAAAAGAGTTTAAAGCTTTTTCGGCGAAAATATGATGCAATGTACCTAATACGGAAAAAAAGGAGGAAACAATAACAAAAAGCAAAACAAAAACTGAAATAAAACGGTAAGTCAAATCTCTAATTGTCATTTTTTATTGTTGTCTTTTTGTGAGGGGTACGTAAAGGGGGGTCCGTGGGGGGGTCCATGGACAAGGGGTCATTGAGTGTTTTCGGGTCACCCTAAGTTTACCAGTGAGTTCTTGTTTTGAAATGAAGCCCTTCTGAGTTGATTGCCATAAAACATAAGCTTAATAATACTATTGAGGTTGGCAGCAAGTTGACAACTCTATTTTATTTATTTATTTTTTCATTCTCGAAGGCTGCAAGCATCTGGTTTTCATCATTGATAAACATGTTGGTATTTCCATTAAAACAATACGATATCGGAAAAATATGGGGCAATTACTCCATATAGATAGCCTAGGAACACTCACAATTTATAAAGATTTTATAGCCAGTCAACTAATTGACCTTTCCCTTTTTAAAAATATCATCATCATTATTTTTCGTTTGTTTTTGTTTTGTTTGCTTGTTTGTCTTTTCTAGTTTGTTTCAAAGAATATCGTTTATTAACCTTCTGGTTGTTTTATTGTATATAGTAAACTTTAAACGGTGACGTGATTTTGTTTTTGGAAATATGCTGAGTCACCGTTTCAAAGATACTGATGTTCTGAAATTTCAATTTAGATCCAATTTTCCTCACACATGTTAACCTGAGATCACGCTCTATTTTCCTTTCGCTTGATTGAAAAAATTCTGGCAGGAGAGGGGAGACGAAAAGAGAGGCCGATACAAATCTTCTTTGAAACGTCTACGACCCACTCTTTTTTTATTGATGGACATTTACCGAAACAGCCAATCAGAATTACTTCCGTTCCGCCATACTCGCGAGCTCTCGCGCGTGTTCTACGGCCGTGAAAGAGCAGTGGAAAGCCATTTTATTGACTGCGATTAACTGCACATTTCTTCGTTCTTGTGTATTGATGGCGATTAACTGCACATTTCTTCGTTCTTGTGTGCTTTTCTTAGATGTAGAGTATTTTAGTTTTTACTGTATAGAAGGTGCCCAGTTTAAATATTAAAGTCGATAAAATGTGTAGTGTGTTTAAACCTTGCCAGTAGCTTAGATATCATTCTGCGGAGTTGAAGGCGTTGGAGTTGCGGGTGAGTGAATAAGCTTTTCAAGATTTTTCCCAGTGTTTCATCTTCCCAATTGCGTTACTCTAATTGATCGAACGGTTTTTCGATTCCATTTCTTCTTGAGAAGACTCTTCTTATATCATGCTTATATCAGAATCTTCATAAATACGTAAGGTTAAATTTAATTTCACTCTCAAGCTGCTTTATTTTTTATCGATCTCTTTTATCTGCAAGTAAGATTGTAAACATTCTGCAAGATTTTCTCTCTGACAACCAGTTTCTGACTTAGAAGATTGAAATAACTGATTTTCTTTTGTCTGTTGTTTTTCTTGTGCCGTCTTTTATAACAAAAACAATACAGGTCACTTGTTACAACTTTATCAACGGTCTTCACGTTTTAAAGCTACATAATTTGCATTTGTTGAAGATCACTTAGTAAACGAGGCATTAATTTTTTTGTTGTTTATAACCAGTCACAGTGCTGTCCACTCCCGGATAATCGGGGCGACTCCACATTTTGGACTGTATCCCCCGGTTTCCAGATTAGAGTCTGATATCTCCCGGATAATCGCCTCAATTGCTATTTCTTGTACATTAGACTTTCCGACCATAAAAGTTCAAATACTTTGCGTTGTTTAAGCTACTGCGGGAAAGTTTCCCAATAAATTCTGGTATACCACGGTAATTTAAGCAATAATGTGACTAAATATTATCTGTTTGTGCCATATACGTCGATCGGAATCAACGAGCATTTTTGGCACAAATGACGTCATTTGCCGTTTGAGATGACCTCATCTATCATTTCGTCCCTATCAATTCTCAATATTTGATGACGTGGGTGGTTGACAGCCCTGCAGTCATCTTCCTCCCAGTCTGGTAATATGTCTTCTAAGGTTATGTCTGAATCTTGGCGAAGAAAATGACACCATGGATTCTTCTATTTCAAGTGTGGTGGACATCGCTGAAGACTTCATTCAAGATCTCCATTCGATTACAGAACCTCACATTAGTTTTACAATCTAACTTTGGGGAAGGTTGTGTTGTTCCTAGCTAATTTTGGTGCATTTGTTCAATGCTTTAGAACTGGCATTAATGGTTAACTAAGAATTCTTAAAGCTTAAACAGGGGCTTAAATTAAGTCCTTGGTAAGCTGAACATTTTGTACTCTTATAATAAAAAAATATGTCTTACAGGGTAACCGTATGTATAGTACAGTTGTTGGCTTCACACTAAAAGCGAAGTTAGTTTCAAGTAAGCACTTGATTCAAGTGCACTTGGAAACCTTACGTTTCTCTGTAGAAAACATGGCTTCACACTTTCTTGACAAAGTTTATTACTTGAAATAAAAAAAGCTGTCAATCTCGATCTCTCCGTTCATTAGAATCTTGGAACCGCTGCACGTGCAGCATGCACATCGTGCAAATGGCTTCCATATTTGTTTTTGGTCAGGTGTGTTCTCAAGTGTGGTGTAGCCTATCCTTGGCGGCGAACTTAGGCTTCTTTGAACTGCAAAAGTTTCCATGGTTACCCCGTCACACTCAAAGAAAGTTACAATTGCAAGGACCCTTACATCATACTTGAAGCTCTAGTTTGAAGCCAACAACAAGTATCTTGAGTACGTTTAGTGTCATCGAAGCAAATGACAACGAGAATGTACATGACAGGTAGTATTTATATAAGACTATTAAGCTAAAAAAGCCTAAGTGTACCAGAAATCGAGCAAAAGGTAAGCTTAATAAAATAAAACTCAAACCTACAATACCCTACAATAAATGGTGTCCTCTCGATCTTGTTTACATCCATTTAATAATAATTATTATTATTCATTCACAATATTTCCCAGATTCTGATTGGCTAAAGGCACACGCGTAATTCATCATAACCAGTTGCTGATGACCAAATTTGGAAGAATTTTGTGTTTAACGAGGAAATGACGCCAAAAATGCAGCGTTCTTGCAGGTTAAAGTACCGTTGACCGAGAAGACCTGGGGACGAGGTTGAGTTGCTTTGGTTGTGAAAACAAAAAATGGCTTTCTCAGTTTCTCTTGCTTTAATCCGAAATAATCTCACAAAAATTTTCAAAACCGCGCGCCATGTTAGCTCATGTTGAACAAAGCAATCAAAACAAGTTTTCCGTGACGTGATCCATGCATCTGTTCTCTGATAGATCATGGGCAACGACCAATCACAGCGCCCGTGTAATTCACATAATTGTATAAATAAAGGTTAGATATGGTTTCCAGTGCAGTTTGGTATTAACTAGGACAAGTTCGCTTTTAAAAGAGTCGATAATGATGTTGGGTTCTGTCAAAAACAAATGAGTGCAAACTAATGCAAACTTGAACTAGAAACCACAATTGTATTTGTTAATAATATACTAACATATAATTACATCATTCTCACCCAGGAATGAAACAACTAAAGCAGGCTGCTCAACTCACTTCGCACTGTACTCCGTCCGTGCCAAAAGAAGTAGTTTTACCTTGTGCTTTGGTTTTGTGAACTGTATCTCAATTATAGCTGATCTTAGAATCATTATTTTTCTTTAGTCATCTGTGTAAATCTCTGGTTCATAACTTTCAAATTTTCTCAGACAAAGCATAAGTTTGCAGCATGTTAAGGATCCCATTTGATATTGGCTGTACTCTATGACATTGCTTGATCACTGACCAATCAAAATCCTTGCTTTGATACCTTTTTCTACAATGAATTACCTTCTATTTCTGTATTGCATTAACCAAAAAGTGGATAAAAATTATTTTCATGACTATTTTTTTTTTCATTTCTGATGAGTGATGAACAGACAATGGTGCAGAAATCGCAAAAGCAGTGCACATGATTTTGCTTCGAAATTACCTAACGTCTGATCAGACTCACACTGCTGGCCACTGAGAGATCTCGAATAATGCTACTTACGGAATAACAAGGCACATGCATTACTCATAATGGCCTTGGAGTTAAATATTACCTAGAATTAGCTCGTAAGTGCAAATTTAAGTACCAAGTTATGGCTTCCACCAACTTCAAGTCACTTAGCAGCAGGGTAGGAGGCACAAAGGCAAAGGTTCTCTGGGCCACCACCTCATAATTGCTCAGCCAGTAGTTGACTTAAAAAAACCAAGGCAAAGAAATTCAATACCTCAATATCGGCAAAAGCTACAACCGGTGATAATAATCATTATTCATTATAAATAATTATCTGTTTTGATGATCAACCTTGCTTCCATGAGTTTCTCTTTATCAGTCCACCTTCTGTGTTGTCCATTTTCTCTCTTCTCCTGGCAAACAAAAGTAACAAAAAGCATCTTAGCAATTGTTGCAAGTTGTTTGCTATGCAGTACTCAGTGTTCCAGCCAAGTCTTAGAAGCGAAAAAGTGACAAATTTGCATATTACAATTATTTTTTTACTTGTATGTCCTGGATATATACGTCCATAAACACCCATAACTATAACAGGTGTTTTAAACTGCTGTCACTTGTATGATAATTACCATAAAAAAAGTAGAATGCAAGGAAAAAAACTCATGGAAATCAAAGGATTGGTTATAAAATGGCAGCGTCCCCTTGTCCCGCCCTTTCGTGAAGCTCCAGTACTGGAAGCCGACCCATTGCAACTGGTAGCGACGGTATTTACAGGAAAAAGAACAATATGACCTGCAAACGTTATATACACATGAAAAAGGAAACAATATAAACACCGTTACCTTACTTTTTAAGCACTAGAGGTCGTATAAATTTCCATGATGCCGATTCCTTTCAAACTGAAAGCCCCTGCAAGCCTGTAAAAAATTCACTAAAGTCTCTAAAGACACCACGCAAGTTGTTTTCACCTCTTGAGTATTAGAGACGTTATGTAAAGAAGGAATAGTTAGCGAAGTTTTAGGCGAAAAATTGAGGCGAAATAAAGAAAAAAAACTCTTACCAAGACAGTTGACGACTGAAAACACTATTGAAAACACTATTTATTTTCCTCCGGGATAGTCGCTCAATCAAGGAGGACCAGGGTGGGTCCTTTTAGCTTGCAGTTTTCCTAGAGTCGTTTCAATGAAACGATATGAAACTTTTTTTTTTTAATAACTTTCTTATTACCACAACAACTATTGACATACATATAGTAGTATATACATAATATTGTAGTGAAATAAAATCACACAAAAAGTCATACAAGATATTTTATTTCAAGTCAAGGGATTCTACGTTTTATCCTTCTTAGCTCTTCTTATATATTGTTAATGCAATAGATTTTGTGAGTGGTTATTTTTAAAGCGAGACCATTTCCGTACAAAGACGTTTGAGTCGTTATTGTGGAATGCAATCTGCTTTTCAATTTCTATCGAGTTGATAAGTACCTGTATATGCACCTGGTGTGTATGCAATTTCTAGCTATAAGGAGTAGGTGATGAAAGAGAAGGTCTTTTATGTCGTCAATGAGACCGAAACAGAGAGACAAAGAGGGAGAGACGTTTTCTAAATCTTTGAAGTTTTGAGAGAGCCACTCGAACATGCTCGTCCAGAAGTTCCGAGTGTATTTGCAAGTCCAGAATAGATGAACAAGGGTTTCTTTTGTTCCAACGATATGAAACTTATATGAAATCAAATAGGTATAAATTGAAAGACACTGGCCCCTTGAAATAACCGGGAACTCATCATTTCGTGGTGATTGTCTAAAGTTAGAATACAGGTCCGACCAAATACTGATTGCAAGTCAGATTTGGCCTGATGACCATAACGACTTTGATTGGTCCGCAACCAAGTAAATCACACGAAGGAACATTCGTGCTAAATCACGTGACTGTGATTTGCATTTAGCACAAGCAATAGTCGGTCTACCAACAGATAATAGAGAGCTTAAGCAAGCGACGTTTTATAGCCATGGACGGAAACAGGAAGTGAACATTTCGCGTGCCAGGACAGTGGTCTCTCCCAGATTTGCAAACTAATCGTCTCTATTAGTGAAAAGATACTTAACAATATAAATGTAGCGTGAAGACAGGTTAAATAGGGAAACAGGTCACTTCCGGTTGCCGTCCGACAACACGCCTCTCCTTTGCGACAACACTCTTGAGCGTGTATGGTTTCTTTTCCAAGGAGACGCGTGAACAAAAATTCCCACTTCGTGCATTCTCCCCCTACAGATGCGGGACACACGCTACGGGATGGTTAAAGGGGGCTCATCCCGAGGAACACGAGGGTAAGGTGACACGACAGGTGTGCTTCGACTGGAGTTCAAATTATTACCGTTGGTCCGTCAATCTGCAGTGGGTACTATCTGTATTTCATCAGTTTTTTGCTTTTAAAAAATTGATAATTCAGTTGTTTCTTCGTTATTCTTCTCGGTTCTCGGTCGTGTTGGCGTCAATACACGGGTATATATATGTATCCTTGAGATACGACGAAAATAAACAAACTTTGTATATCTAGAGAGACCCGTATTCCTTCATTGAAATCGGGTCTCTATTACCGCCTTTGCCAATGACACATAATTGCACAGCCTTTCCAGAAGAATCACAATCCTCTCTGACAGTGTTTTACAGTCTCTATTAAGAGTGGATGTCCGTAAAAATCAAACAAAATTTAAAACCCTGAAAAATCGATTCTGCTCATGTTTTAATTTCAAGTTAGAAAGTGGAATGTCTTTGGGGAACCATGGTATAGTTCGTTTGGTTAAATATTGTTCTGTTTGGAAAAAAATGCAAATTACCGAGCGCCGCCGAAAATGTCGAAAAGACGGGAGATTTTTTGGCCTCACCTTAGTGATGGTAGGGTCAAAATGGTCAAAATTGGCCGATTTATGGTTGATTTTTAAGGAGAGAAATTGGCTCCTAGACCATATTTTTGAAACGAAAAAACTTTATTTACAAACCACGGGTGTTAATAGACGTTACCTTAACCTTGAAGAGTATGTCTTACTTGGCTTACTTGGCGAGTCCGTACATTCCTTACTAATTTGGCCTAAATTATTGCAATCAAAACAGAGAAGATTAGCACATTCACGCGCGAAATGCCCAAAGCGATTATATTTATGGCACCTCAGGAATTGATCTTGTTGAAACAAACGAACTTGAAAACGCCCAAATCCGCGTAAAGTAGCAGGAAGGTGACGATTAATTAAGAATGACAGAAAATATGTGAACCCCGTTGCGAATCTTTGTTCGCTGATGGCAATTACGATACGTATTCAGTCCGGAATGTCCCTAAATTTAAGGACAGGGCCAACTGGTCACGCGACACTTTTCAACCAATGAGAGGGCACGCTTGTGTTTATCAACAAACAAATCAAAACATCGCCCCAGTGATCAAAAATTTTCAAAACAACGGACGGAGTCGGACAGAATTAAAGATGAGCTTACAGTACTCGTCTAGGTTTCACATTTAATATTTCAAAGAAAACATTTCATGTAAGAGAATAACAGCATTAATCATTGCAAGGAATCATTGGGGTGTTCTAACTGATTCCGGACCGATCGCAGAGGTCGTGGCTTCACTGGCATGGTTTGCAAGATTTTTGATAGAAGCAAACTGGTCTTGTGTAAAAATAACGTTAGAGAGAGTGTGAAAATTTGTTGAGATCGTACTAAACAGGATTGGTGCTACCTATTAACTTCTACAGGACAAGAATCAAAGAATCAGTCATCATAACAAGAATAGAAAGTAGTTCAAATTTATTAATTTTTCTTGTTTGTTTTTTGTGTTGTTTCGTGTTGACTTCACGCATCTGGTGCTTTCTTTGCTTACTGTAGTACCTGCAATGTTTTAATTTTATCCCAGATAATCAGAGCATGTTCAATGAGTAGCGAAATACATCATTTACAACTGAGATTTGCCTTGTTTCTTTGATTGTTTTTTAACGGTGGATGAACATTTGGAGAATCCAACAACATTAAATCACAGGTGGCCCAAGCGTAAAATGGGCCTGTGGTGGCGTAATATGAGAGTTTGTATGGGAAAAAGAGAGTTTGAACCTTAGATGAAATAAATGAAGTAAAAGCGATAAAAGTTATCAATAAAGTGTAAATATTGTTACCTAGAGTCGTTGTCTTTGTTTTTACGAAGCTTCAGCGCGATTTGAGTACTTTTACATCATCTGACCTGACAGTGTAATAATAAGAGACAAGGTAGGACAGAATCGCTCGATCGATCTTCAAAGCTGCCCAGAATCAGCTCCAAATTTCACGCGAAAAAACAAACGCACTGACATTTTACGCCGCCGAATCTACAAAGTGGTACGTTAAGATCGATCGAGCGATTCTGTCCTACCTTCTCTCTTATTATTACACTGTCAGGTCAGATGATGTAAAAGTATTCAAACTCTCTTTTTCCCATACAAACTCTCATATTACGCCACCACAGGCCCATATTACGCTTGGGCCACCTGTGGTAATAACATGGCTCTGTGAGAAACCCGGGAGTGAAAAACGTACGTGTTTTGGACCTCGGAATTCAAAAATTGTCTACCAAAATGCTAGGTTGTCTACCATCCCCACATTCAACATGCTAAAAGTTAATGAATATGACAATCGATGGAAAATATCTAGAACTTCGTAAAAAATCTGTGAATCGAAAAAATAATAGATACTTGTTCACCTACCTTGAAAACCGACCAAAATCTCGCCTATACATCCCGTTGCTTAAAAGATAAAAGAAGAAATAAGCCACAAAATGTGCTGAATATTTCACGAGACACTTCCAATATGGCTTCCGATACGCTGTCCACTTAAAAAAATTGTGTATGTCTAATGAAAAGTCCTTAAAATATGCCTGAAAGCCTCGAAACGATAACTGATTCTGTCCGACTCCGTCCGTTGTTTTGAAAATTCTTGATCACTGGGGCGATGTTTTGGTTTGTTTGTTGATAAACACAAGCGCGCCCTCTCATTGGTTGAAAAGTGTCGCGTGACCAGTTGGCCCTGTCCTTAAATTTAGGGATATTCCGGACTGGTATTCACTACTTGACATAGTGAGATTCCTGGCACATTATATATACGTCACAAAGTGTCTTTCTGATACAAAGTATATGCAAAATCCCTAATCAAACAGTTCTAAATAAAGTTCTTAGGCTTAAGGTGACACAATATGGCACCTTGTGACGCATATACAAAGCTGCTTGAATCCAATCATCCTGTTGTAGTGGTCATCTATGAAAATTTGACACAAAAGGTCATGCCCTTATTTATGCCAGCAGCTTGCATACATTAAAATTTAACGTGTCTGTCGTCTAATTGTTGATACAAAAAGTAGCCAATTAGTGGAAATAAAATCTCCCAGTTTTGGTTAAATAAAATTTTTGTTGTGAGCAGAAATTTTTACAAAATCTAGCGCTATCCCCAACCCACCTAATTGTTCTAAATACTTCATTAGTATCCTCAGCCATAGGCAAACGTGATCACGCCGGAAAAAAAAAGGTTATGCGAACAATTCACAAGTTCTTCACTCCTGCTACGAAAACGCTCGAATACTACTATAACGTTATTTTCAATGTGTGCTTTACAACCGGCTATGCGTAAAGGTCATGAATAAATTAAAAATGATAGATTGCAGCTTAAAAGGAGCTGTGTCACGAAATTCAGCCAAATTATGTAATTACAAAATGCCCGTTAAATTAAGAGAAACGTGAAAATAACCGCTTAAAGCATTAAAGGAAGGTTAAAATAACAAAACAGATACAACAGATGCCACGGACGGGTAAAACTGAAGAAGATGAAAACGGATTAATCGAAATTAGGATTTTTGAAAACTCTTCAGCCTAACAGTTTTTCAACGTTGATCTCTGCCGTTTGCAACTTCAAAAATAATGCTCAGGAGACACATTTGTTTGTCTCGAATCTCTACTTGTGTCATTTACAAGTAATTTCTTTGCTTACTTTAAGTTCCATAGCTACTGAGGGCGAGTAACTGGCAAAATTAAACAAAATGAACTGGACTGCCGTGACACAGCCCCTTTTACCTCTTCCCCAGGACTTCTTGATGTGCCTAACAAAACAGAGGAGAAACTTCCTGGGAACGAGGTTGCCACAACTTTCCCTGCTCACGGAATTGCAAAGTTTACCTTATCGGCTTGCTCACCAAAACGTTTTCAGCTTCAAAGCCTGGAAATAAAACTCTTGAAAACAAAATGAAAATGATTATCGAAAAAGAAAATTCAAACTTCGATGCTGCACATTGGCAGTCGAAACCTGCCGAATACGTACATTTCCATGGACACTGATGTCCCCAGAAAAATGAAATAGATAACTAGAAAGATACACCCAACTTTTTGGTTCAAGACCCAGTTGTTCAAATAAAGGACAAAAAAGGCAATAGCCACAGATACCACGATGAAAAAACACGACACAAATAGTCCACGACTGCTGACCTCAATAGGTGCATTCCACGCAGCTGCCTTAATAAGCCATGGGACACCCAGACACAGAAGAACATCAAATGTGTTACTTCCCACGTTGTTTGACACGGCCATGTCGCCGTCACCTGAGAGAGAACAAAAAAGAAAATCAGAACTTTTGGACTGGGGTAACTTTCGGAACTTTCGGAATGGAGGTAAAAGGTAAAAGAGGACATTTATGTCCCTCCCCCTTGCAATCCCCCACGTGGTTCGCAATTAACTGACGAACCTCTGTTACAAAGTCAGCTCTGATCATTGGGAATTTCGACTAAATTCGTATCATTTCCCAATCAGGTTTCTCCCAGATTCAATAGCTGCAATTAGAGATATATAAAAACCCAGAGAGGGGGGGGGGTAATGGGTAAATGAATGTGGATGCTTCTTTTGCGTGCAGTTTGAAAACATTATGAAACAAAATATTTTCAAGCGACGCCAGATATCGTACAATTTTTTTATTGTTTAACGCGTTGTCCTGATGTATTTGAGGATAGCGGATATTGGGCAAAGCGAGAGAAAATACTCTCACCCACTCCCATCGCCTTTCGCCAGCTCCCTTGGTAAATATTTCTCTTTCTCTTCAGCCTCTGCCTGTATGGTGGCGAAACAAACTTAAGAAAAGGCACGTACTCCAACAAACGTCTACACTGCACATGTCTTGCGTTCTGGTTGAAGGTTTTTATCTTCTACTGATATGGTCGTGTAGGACGTAAATAAAATCTCTCGAGATGAGTTCTGCGATCTACGTGACATTTATGCGAAAGTGTTGTTGCCATTGTAGTACAGTATGTTTTATGTTATTTTTCAATTGCAACTGGAATGATAGCATAGCTTACCTTTTCGTGCGATGAACAGACTTGACGAACAATCCGGTACACTGCTTCCAAAAGCGACGAGTGTAAGACCCATGACTGAATCCGGGACGTCAAATGTATATCCAATAATAGTAACCATCCAAACGAGGGTATAAGACCAGACTGAAATCCAAGCAAAACAAACTATAAAAGAAACGGCCACCCACTTCTGGCAAGATTCCTTCTTCACATCTGGGATGGTGAAAAAATACGCTATGTTGATTGGAAGGCCAAGGAACCAGCAAAATCTAGCCACCAGCCCCTCCGGAGGATTAAATGGCGTCCCTAGCGTGAGATCTGGGACGGGTCGGTGTTTTAAACCGTCTCCTGTAAAAACAAAAGGCGTTGAATTTAAGTTTCTCCAAACGCACATACTCCTCTTATTGGAAAAACTACAAAACAAATCCGGGGGAATCAGAACGAACGAAGACTACACTTTAGGAAGAAACCCAAGTAAATAAAAAAGATCGAAAAAAGACTGAAAACAAGGTAGACACACGTCACATCAGCCCCGTGTTGTGGTCATCGACTTTTTTCAAATAAATGGATGTACACTCGGTGTTGACGCCACAAAGTGTCCTACTAAGTCCACGCGCAAACCACCTCATAACAATTACGTTTATCTATTAACCAAACTTTACAAATATGGTGTCCATGGAGACTTGCTAAACTGGTGTAGAGATTATTTAACAGAACGTCAACAGCGTGTTGTAGTGACTGGTTAACCGTAACCTCTGGTGTCCCACAAGGTTCTTTGTTGGGACCATTATTCTTCACAGCCTACATCAACGATTTACCGGGGGTAATTAGTAAGGACAGTTCAATTGCTTTGTATGCTGATGACAGTAAAATCTATAGGGTTATTAGTGCTCAAGGAGATCTGTCTACTTTTCAAAGTGACATAGATAAAATTTCAGATTGGTGTAAGATGAATAAGATGAGAATTAATACCAAGAAATATAAGATCATGCGAATAACCAGGAAAAAGTTACCCTTAGTTGGGAAGTATAATATTGAAGGTCAACCTTTGGAAAGTGTTAATGTGTATAAAGATTTTGGATTATTTACTGCTAGTAATCTTTCATGGACACAACACGTAGATAAAATAACTGCTAAGGCTAATAGGGTTTTAGGGTTGGTTAAGAGGACTTGTAGGGACTTAAAGGATATTGACACCATGAACACACTTTATTGTAGTCTTGTGAGACCTTTATTAGAATATTCATGCGAAACTTGGAACCCTCATACTAAACGTAACATTGATAAATTGGAGGCTGTTCAGCGATGAGCTACCAGATGGATCACTAGGTCTGATGGTGATTATGATACTAGACTATCTAAGCTAAAATTGTTGTCATTATCTAATTGCAGGTTCACTAGAGATGTTACATTTTTGTAATGTAATTAATGGACATTGATATTGACATTTCAAATAAGATCATATTTTGTAAGGACAGAAATACAGGTTACAACTTGAGGAAAAATTACACACAGGACCTTGTTCCAAATTTTAGTAGAACTGATGGTTTTAAATATAGTTTTTTTAACCGTATTGTAAATGAATGGAATGGTTTACCCAATCATATTAGAGAATCAAACAGTATTGCAACTTAGAAAAAAAATGTTTTAAGCTTTATTAAGGATAACAAGAACATTTATATTTCTATTTGCATATATTTTTCTTATATTTTAATTAGTAGGGGCATCCCTAGTATAGCGCATTGACGCTTTTGGTTGTCTCCTTCTCCACAACTTTTTTTTTTTTCTTATAGTAGTGTTAGCTTATTTCATTTCATTATTTGCTTGTAATGTAGTGGAGTGAATCTGCAATAAATAAATAAATGTTTGATTTAAGGTTGTTTTAAGTAAGGAGTGGGATAGCTGTTTTTTATTTTAGTTAGGAAGACACTTTATGATGGTTATTGTCAGTATTTCTTGCTATAAGTGATGTTGAAATGGACTCAAAGTGTAAGGGGACACTTTGTGACGCCAATTGAGGTCTGCATGCATATTATTGCAAGCATTTCGGAGGAAAAACTCCTGAAACACGAGATCTTTATGATCTCACTATTTGAGCCGCTTATCACGAAAATCGAACTATCAAAAGCACAAAAAATCCACCGTCAAAGCTATCCCCAAGAAGAGACCCTCTATTCTGTTCCTGTTTTTGAAGTACACGGTTCCTGGTCGTTTCCGATTCCCAATAACATTATAAACTTTACCCGTTAGTGGTTGTTTCTGCCCACCGTCCTCGTTCCTTTCTTCTTCTTTTTTCTCTTCCTTTTTTCCATCTCCTTTCTCTTCAGGTGTCTTCTGTTCATTAGTGTTAAGTGGTTTCTTCTCTTTTCCTCCGCTGTGGCTCTGTTCTTCATCAGCAATCTTTTGGTATCCATTGTTGTTTGCTTTGATGCCGTTTAAAGCGTGTAGATCGGATTTAAACTCAGGACTGTTCGTATTGGTTATTTTATAAAGCCAGGCCTCAATTCGGGGATTGAAGTACATGATGATTAAATATATCAAATAGGAACACGACATGGCCAATGCCTCTGGCCTGCGAAATAAATAGAAATCACCAAAAAAAGCTTAGCTAAATTTCATTTTGTTCATTGATGATTTTTAAAAAAAAATATGCTCGAATTTTTGACCGAGATGATTTCCCTGCTCCGAAATACAAGAAATTAGCAAAGTTTCTGGTACATATTACATCATATCAAATCCTTGGACAATATTTTTCTAGCATAGGGCTTTTGTCAAATTTGTCATGAGACATTCCCCGAGAAAAAAAACACCAACAACCTCGTTCCCAGAGCTTTTCCGCCTCTCTGGGGAAAACCCCGAAGAGGTTGAGGTTCAACAATATAGCTTCCTTGACACTTGTCTCCCATCTTTATCTAAGTCTTGGCTGTGCGGGCCAGTCAAGTGGTTAACTGAAGAGACTACAAATCGATTCAAATCAAATGCTGGTTCTTACTTGAGAGTGAAAAACAGGAGTATCGGAAGAGAGAAAAACAAAGCTTTCCGAGCGGAGTAGAGAACCAACAAACTTATCTCACACAAGTGTCGAGGGCAGAATAGAACCCAGGCAACGTTGATGGAAAGCGACTGCCCTCACCACTGCGCCAACCCTTAGTAGCCAAAGGGACTAAAAATAAATGTTACATGAAGTTAAAACACTCACCAGGTTACAATGCTATCTATAAGCACCAAGATGAGAATGACAAGACTGAAGAGATAGAACATATTGTCTCTGACGAGAGGCCACCATGCTAAATACAAAACCTATCATGGACACATCACACAAGTTAGACGAAGAAAGTTAACGACGAAATTGCTTACTTGAAGTTGCTCCTTCAAATCTCTACATTATGATCATTTATTTTTCGTTCGGAACATGCGCTCTTGAAAGCATATGTCACCTAAAAGTCTAGTACGCCTTTTCTTTTTGGAACATCTCGGGTTGAACCAAACCGTTTTGTTTGAAGGACGAAGGTGACAAAACGTGATGCACATGCAGCGTTGTTAACGCTTTTATGTGACGTCATAATAGCCCCACCCCCTTCCCTTCTAAAATAAGAACATCAAGAACAAACTAGCCTTTTGCTTCGTCTGCTCTTGGCTCCTGGACACTTCTAAGAATGGGCTCATTAAATCAGCAATTTCTTTGTTGGTAAACCAGTAAGCAGTGATATACATTTTAACATTGCAATCCTGTCTGTAGTGTTCACTCTACCCTGCCTAGAAACCCAATCTAAAAATACACAGCTGCAGCTTGTTCGTTTTGTTTTCTCCATTCAGAACGCGTGATATTTCAAAAAAGCGTGCAAGCATACACACGTGCATGACATAAACACCCTCACGTGGTCTAGTTTGGGGAAAAAAAGTTAAAGAGGTCTGATGACGGATAAGGTCATGTCAGGAGTCCGTGAGCCGGAGGGTACTGCCTCCAAAGATTTATGTTACAGCGAATTTGAATTTATTTTATTTTTTATTTTTAATTTCTATCTTAATAGAAAATTAGAAAATAAGAAGCATTTCTTGGATATGCCCGCAGTTAGCAAAAGCTGGTCGAGGCGGGCAGTGTTTACGGTTATTTGTGAATAAAATCTTGCAAAGAAAATATTTACAAGAGCAGAAGATTCAAATTCTACACGAATTCACGGACTGAGCACGTTTTTAGACTGACGCAAGATCCTTCCCAGCCAATCAGAAGGCTTGCATAATTGATTAGTTCCTTAGGGGTCAATAGTTAATCAATGGAACCGGAGCCAGTCTTGAAATAGTTCCATCCGTGAAAACGCTGTAAATCACGTGGTTTTCCTCTCCTGGTCATGTTCTTACCGTTCCAGCCCCTACGCCACATAATCCAATAACGAACAGCACGTTGAATACCGCTGAGCCTAAGATGTTGCCGATCCCAATGTCCCCTTCTGTGATGAAGACACCTATCATTAGAAAGCAGGAATTTGTCATTAAATCTTTACTAAGGTGTAGAGTCACACTTGCAAAAACTTCCATTCGTTATCAAAACTGCGCGAGTTTCCTGGGTTCTCTACAACGAATGTGCATAATATTTGAGCTTATTTGGAAATTTGTGAATAATCCGTAGTTGCATGCTTGTCTACTCGGCGGTCCATATCTGCCTAAATACTTCCTTAGCTGCCTTTTGGCTTTTTGCACTTCTAGCTCGGACTATATCTCCTAGTTTCTACAGCAATCTCGTTCCCAGCGCTTTATCTACCGAGTGGGTGGTGGAAAACAGGCCGCAATGTTGGACGCCGAGAAAACCCCGGGAACGAGTTTAGGCCTGTTTATGCACTTGGCATTTGTGAATCCCTAATAGTAAATATCGTGCATCAAAAGCGTAATCTTACAACTCACCAATGATTGAGGCGAATAGTTCGGGAGCTGAATGACCAAAAGCCATGAAAGTAGCACCGGCCACATCAGATTGAAGTTTCATCTTATCAGAAATAATCTCCAAGCAAGGAACGAAATAATCATCGCAGACAATAGCTATGGCCCAGGATGTGTAACATACAACCAGAAAATGAATAACGACTGCACCAAGTCGCCTTTCACGCTGGTTGAACAAATCACTAGGAAATTCTTCAATTGATGGTGGGCTGCAATTTCCGGGATCGTTTGTCACGTGAACGAGAGGACGTCTTCCCGTGAATGATCCATCTGAAATGAAACAGAAGGCCGAATGGGCTATTGACTCAGAGGCCATGAGGGAGAGAGGAATAATTGTTTTAGTAAAATCCAACTAGTTGGTCAAAAATATCGAGACAAAACAACTTTAGCTAGCAAAACGCGATTCAGCCGCCATTGTTTTGGTTTTCAAAGTCACCGCTTTTCGCTACTAGTGGACTATAACATATAGCCTAGTAATAGCTCAACCAATCAGAACGCAGCATTGATAACAGACCACTAGATGGATTTTACTAATTAGTAAAAGAGCTGTATTTTTCCTTACTACAACAAGAGGACATCCAGAGCTGCAATTTTTTCCCTCTATTTTAATATTAATGTACACCAGGGCCGAGTTGTTCAAAGCTGGGTTAAGATAACCCAGGGTTAGTGCGAGATATGAATTGAGATTTGAAAGCTTCAAAAGCATTTCAGTTTTAATTCTTTTTGTCTACAAGTTGATGATTGGAAGGTCTAAAAATAAGAGACAAAATTATCGACTGAGAAAATGCTTTTGAACACAAGAAAAGGTAACCCGGGTTAAATTTAACCTTGGGTTAAGCGCTAATCGGCCTTCGAACAACTGGGCCCAGTAGGATAAAACGTGAAATGAAATGTGAAATGAAACAAGAAATTTGGAATGGAAAGAGAAATGCGAAATGAAATGTTAAATGTGAGATCCGAATATATCATTTAATTGATTAGTCCAAAGCTAGCCAATGGCGAAAAGGCGCCAGTTCCTAACCGGGAGTTCACGGGTATAATCCCGCTTGTGAGACTTATAAGATCAAATGTCCCACTAAACTACCTTACCCAACAATAACAGAACGCACATGTCATTCTTAGTTGTGGTGATATTCTGTACGTACCTTAGCCTGTGTACAGACGTCCCACCTCCCTCAGGAAACATCGGGAGAGGAAACGACGTCTCCTCTCCCGATTTTTCCTGAGGGAGGGGAGGGGGGGCCTCTATACACAGGCTATACGTACCTAAGACCTCTTCAACTACTTCGATAGGTTTTTCTGTAGTCTCACTGATTGCCTCTCGGAGCCAACTGAAAAAGCAGAGCACTAAAAGAGCTGCGAATCCCAGTTGAAACTTGAATCGTCTTCTTCGTATCATAGCTGGAGCTGAACAAACGAAGACGACATTTTGTCAGTCACTTACTTATTTCCTGTGCGTCTTCAATTGTTTTCTACAAGAGATGTTTTGAATCGTTGAGGAGCGCCAAATAGTTTCTTGTTAGCGCCCGCCGATGCCAAGGTTTTCATTCCAATCAAAGTATACCAAACTACTCAACAGCTATCAATTAAAAATCAGGGCAATAAAATAGAACCGATCTCAAACACAAGAGCTTAAAAGTAGACAAATGTTGGGAAAATTTTGTGTTTTGTGTAATAACTTGCTCCCTTTAACGCCTGACAAGCGAAAACAAAACGTAATGTATACAGAATGGCACAGCGAAGAATCCTTTTCCGGAGTGGACTCATCGGTTCCTTTGATGCACCCTGATCCAAACGATCCGTTTTCGGATTTTCCCAAAGAAACGCTCCCGAAGTTAACATACTTCTTCATCATTCCTCTCGAAATGCAAACTTATGTTGAAGAAACGTCGAGCTCAATTAGTGGCTGTTTTATGAATGCTTAGTAAATAGTATTGGAAAATTAAAGAATCCGCGTAATGATAAGAACTGGTTAGCGACGGTAATAAGGTTTCATTTGGTGAAAAATGACTCTTACACGAGGCTGCTTCTCCCTTTTGAAACCATTTCCCTCCATGGCCGCCGCACCCAATGTATCCTCTTTTCACTGTTATTTCATTTCGCATCCTTACATCTACGCACGCATGTTAACTAACGGCATTCCACTCACCTTAATAAACGTTTTTCTTCAAAGCAGTCGTAAACAGTAACTTATGGTCCCACTAAAAACAAAAATGTATAAACTTAGAGGAAACTACTATTTACCAATTGAATGTTAAATTAACATCGCCACATGGTATATCATTCAGATTCGTATTTATCAGTGCCTCTATTGTTCACTTACTGAATACCCAGGTATTTCCTTACACACGATTGGTGGTCGAATTGGTGTTTAACGCAATGCAATTTGTTAAGAACGTTGATAGAAAAAGTTTCTTCCCAAATTTCCCATGAAAAATTGTTTTAAAGTACTCAGTATGCAACCACGGATGACTGGTTTGCTTACATCATGGTTGCTAGGATTGATTTCGATTTTACTAAAAATTCCGACAGCGATCAAATGGGATTATAATTCGGCTAACAACTGACACTTTGTCATTACTGCCAAGAAGCCAAACAGTTAAATAATGACCTGACTAAATTCTCCTAGCTAACTTTCATGCCTTCTGTTATCTCGAGAAATGTTTTTCGATGAAGTTACTTTTTCGATAAAGTATGCGGCCAAGTCAGGCTCCCAGTAGTTTGTAGAATCTGTTTACAAAACGAAGTGATTCTGCATGAGATCTTTTTGCAAATTCTTATAACCTTTCTTAAAGGGACATAGTCAGCTACGGGACCGCGCTGACCTGGACACGACTTTTGCCAGTTTGAAAAGCGTTTACCTCAACCCGAAATCAAATGTATGCGTCGGATACATCTCGAAATCCGCTTCAGTCTTGCCAAGTGTTTCATTCCATCCTCGATCTTTTACAGAAAACCTCTTTTTGAGCAAAAGTTAACTCATCCTATGACATTATTTCATCATATTTGGTTAACAACAGTATCCAAAGAAACATGAACAGAAGAGGTGAGAAACGCGTAGGCGCCAAATCGCCTTTGTTTACCAAAATAACAAAAGAGAGTCCTTACACAAGGCTTGTGCAAGATGCTTACAGAACGCGTAAGAAGGCTTACACAAGGCTTGTGTAAGATACTTACAGAGGGCTTGTGTAAGAGTCTTACAGAACGCCTAAGAAGGCTTACAGAAGGCTTGTGTAAGAGTCTTTACACAGGGCCTTTGTAAGATAATTGCACAAGGCTTGTCTTACAGAAGGCTTCTTTAAGATACTTACGGAAGGCTAAGAGTCATTATTGACAGCTTGTATAAGAAAGGCCTGTGAATCGCTTAGGGTCTTTTCTAAAGGCTTGTGTAAGAGCCGTTATACTATGTGCAAACGTGTTTGGCATCCATCTTTAAAACCGTTTTTGTACGCCATTAGAATCGTTGATGTATTTTTTGCGATTGAAATGATAAATGCCACTTGCAAAGTATCGTTGGCGATTATCGGTTAACGATGGTTGTCCGCTCCGCTTGAAAGAGTCCTTCTCTTATTTCTTTTTCTTTTTTGAGAACATCTCAAGATATTGGGGATGATTTAGTCGTTTTTAATCCTCCCAAGTTACCCACAACACAAATGATACTTTTATCTGAGTTCCTATATGCGACTTTATTTTCAAAACTTCAACAAACAACAAATAACAGTAAAAAATAATCAATAATCGGTAGAGGATTTTTCCTATGCTATATGCATGGCTCCGTCTCTTTTTCTTTCTATATAAATTCATAAAATGTTAAATATGACGTTCGAATCAACGTATTCACTGTAAGGTTCGTTTTTTCATTTTGACTCTAGTCCTATACTTCTATGTCCTGAGCAACGCTATTTAAAAAATTACGTAAATAGCAATACAATTTTATAAAACCCCACTTGTCGATTATTCAATTTTTCTTTTCTACATGCATAAAATTAAAACAATGTTGTCACATCAATGGTAACCACATTCAACACTCATCTAACATTGATATGTAGAGATCAAAATATAGGTCTCTTGTGTAATCTCAGCCTGATATTTTCTTAATAGCCCGCATTCGATATATTTACATTCTAATTCGCCATCCCCGGAAGAGACTTGAGCACAAAGAAAAGCGGTATCCAACGCTTAGTTATGACCAAATTATAATCATAATCAAAACACAATCACCTGTTTATATACACATTGTATTATTTAAATATGGAATTGTTTTTTGAAAAAAAAAAAGATGTATTCAATTTCTAAGTTGTCCTCAGTGTCACCTGTTGAGATAACAACAAAACAAAACTGTAAACAAAAAAAAAACTGCTTGCGTCGTATAAAACCACACCGTCACTAAATTAGCTGACGACTTAAGAATGTAACTATGTCAAGTTAACACTCACAGTAATATTACCTTTTGTTTAAATTTTTCGATCAGCCTTTTTCTTACCTTTTATTTTCGTGTTCAAAAACAAATAACGCAGGCGTTTGTATCAATGGACGTCACTTCAAGTCCATCTTGACTTACAATCACTATAGACCGAATAAAATATTACCTGACTTATTTGTTAACAAAATAATATAATGATAATAATAACAATAACAATAATAATAATAATAATGACAATGATAATAATAATAATAAAATAAAAAAGATGAATCTTTATTAACATATGACCTGTTTACATTCCACTATCATAGACTAAAATACTAATTTAAAAGCTCACGTCATTATCGACTTTCTAAAATTATAGGACATACGCTTGATTAATAAAATGATAAAATTTCTAAAATTTATTTCCACCACTTCGACATTCTCGCTAAAACGTGTAGTACACTGTTGACGGCTATCGCTTTTTCCCGCCCAAACGACGCTGGCTCACGCGCGAGCACTACATATTAGCAGGGTCGTAACAAGGTTTATTATATACGTACTGAAAAATACTCACCAAAAATCTATGTCGTAAATTTTCGTACGCAAATTAGTTCTAGCCAATAAGAGGAGCGAACGATGGTTTTTACATGTAAAAAAAATGATACCTCCAATCAGAATCGCGAATGATGTTTTTTCACGTGTGAGAAAAAATGATACGTCCAATCAGAAGCCACAGAGGTGTGTGAGTTTCGCGCCAAAATTCCCGCCTTTTATTGCAGCTTGCAGTGCCGCTTCGCACACATTCAACTAGAAAAGTTTTACTCAAAGAGTTTTTCTCGCTAAAAAAAGGGAAAAACATTTCGGAAATGGAGTGGAATAGTTTCGTTTGTTTCACAATCGATAAAAAAAACGGTAGAGAGCTGGCGAAACAACAGCGGAAAGGGATAAACAGAACGAGACGTAAGCTTTTGTTGTGCTTTTTGTCGGAGCTACTTTGCCTTTCATTTAAGCTTAAGCTTATATTGAAACCGGCCATTTTACTTAAATTCACTCATTTTCAATTGCGCATTGAAAACAAACAGTTAAGATCTGGGTTGGATTAACTGCGTATACTTTATAAAAAACTGACAACAAAGGTTTCTCATTTCTTTTACAATTATTCACATCATTTACTGACTGCAGAATTAAGGTTGGTTCCAGTCTATTCTTTCGAGTTATCATAATTTCAGTCTATCATAATACTTTCCACTTAACAGTTCTCATTACAATATATCTTGTAATGAACCTTTAGTTTAGTGCTCTGTTGGGGACGTTTACGCCTTTCTTTTAAAATGTGATCAATTCCGCAATTCGCCAACGAAACAAGCAAAAGAAAACATCAACTTAGTCAAGAGAGAATGATAATAGCTCGTTCTCTCTTGACTTTGTCAAAGTTAAAAGGCGTTTGCGCTAGGTACACGTAGCTTTGTCTCAGTCGTCGCCTTGGTAGCACCGGTTATCCAACTGAGTTCAGGTGTGTCACAAGTCATACATCACCATCCGAGTATCCTTATACACGCGTTTCGTATTGGTGTAGAGAGTCTAAAGGTGTATGCACGTGGGGAGAAAAGTTGTAGAGATGAAGGCAGCCCCATTGCAGGGGGGTCTGGGGGCACACTCCCCCAGAAAATTGTTAAATTTGTAGACTCAGAAATACCATTTGCGGAGTTTTTTGCGGGATATCTTCAGTAAATTAATACGCAGGGACATTTTTGTGTCTTCTCGTCCCCTCAATGTTGGTATTCACGATTTGGTCACTGAATCGCAATAAACAACATTGGGAGGGAAAGGGGAAGCGCGGGAAGGGAAAAAACGGCGTTTGCGTTAAGTGTCCCAACTATTTTTGTCCGAGACTGTAGTTGTTTATTTTTACCCATCCCTGGTGTTATTGGCAAGATTCGGTGTTTATGTGAAAAACAGAGGGCAGTGATGCCGTCAGAATTATGGAATAATAAAAGGACAAACGAAATACTAACAGAAACACACCAATAGTGCAAAAAAGGTACCCGTCATCCCGATTTAATGATAAAAAATGCTTTTCCGGAAATTAAAAATATTTTTCTTTAATTTAGCTGTACATGTACACACGTGCGTGTGTTCGTATATGGATCCTACGTTCATGAGATCTCCTTGAGCAAAGATTCGCTTGACCAACGACTAGCACCTACAGAACTCCACAAAACCTTTCGCTAGCGTATGAACAACAATAGCTTACAAAATGCTAATATAACTTGCAAAAGCTGTAGCGACAGGAAATTTGAAGAATCTATCATGGCTTCACAATTTACAGCAATTTATTTCCAGACTAGGGATTGTGTTTCCTGGATTTTGGACGATCCAGCCTAGCCTTGTAGGCTAATATCACAGATATTTAACCGCAGCCACAAGCTTCAACAATTTGCCATATCTTTCACGACACTAACTACATAACTTTAAGCTACCTTACATTTGAAACTAATTTGCATTTAGTGGCTTGAATGTTCATACTACCAATAAGTATGTCATGACCTACCGTGTCGAAAGCGGCGGAAAGATCCAGTAACACGAGTATCAACCAAATATTGTCGTCGATTGCGAGTAAAATGTCATTGTGAATACCAGTGAGAGCTGTTTCCTGTCCCGTTCGATAAGCCGTTGAAATATCTCATGTAGTTCGTTATTAACAAGATGTTGATTCGAGGCGTAGAGCTACCACCTTTTCAGTTGCTTTAGAAACAAATCTTAGATCTGACATGGATCTGAAATTTTTATGGAGGCTCATGATCGAGTGAGTCCTTCTTAAGTAATGGATCTAAAGCAGCTTCGTTGAAGCACGCAAATACAGGTATTGCTCACAATTCACAGCGGTCAAACGAGTGAAATTTGCAAAAGTTAAGCTTAAGGTTGCTACTTTCACTATCGAAAGTTTAGGGTATTACCAACATCCTGTTAGTTTACTAAACTTTTTAAAAGTTTACTAAAAAAGTTGTAAGTGATTGAAAACCGATGCTGACGTTATTATCGGCGCCATTTTCAAACATGATTCTCTTTTAGCGCGAAGCGTTTTCAGCGAAAAAAGCTCAAATTTTGAGAAAAATGGAAAGATAGTTATGTTGACTAAACTGATTTATACATCTTTGCCCATTTTTCTCTAACTGGTAAATGAAATCCCAGCAATAAAAAACAAAAATAACGATTTAGACGTTTGACCGCAGTGGTTGCTCACAATAACGGGTAACAAAATGGTGTAACAGTCTGCCATTAAGATGCCAGGAATGGGATCCAAAATACAAGATTTCCCAGACGTTGTCTTGAGAAGAGGCGATCAAGAGTTCAAGAGTAGATGAAGGGGCACCCAATGGATCTGTTCCTCAAAATATCTGTTCTTTGGGTGAATGTTTGCTGGCTGGGAGTTCAAAAATAATTGTGTCATTAGAAGGAAAGCCGTGCTGGGAAATAGACAATTCAGGGTGTCTGAGTGGATTTGAGCCCAGAATAGCTGGTATGTGCTATTTTTCAGACGTCCCCCCTCCCCCCTTTCCGCATGGAAGGGGTGAATTTCGCCAATAGACCACACCCAATTTCCTATAGGTTGAAGGTGTACCTTGCTGGCTGGGAACTCGTCCATCACACTTGCTGGGAGTGGGGAACCTGTAGATGTTGGAGACAAATTCACTCATTGAGCTCCGGTACAATAGCCTTATTCTTTTTACGATATGAGATGACGGTTGAAGGAAAGCTAGTGTTACGTATGGCTTGCGCCTTGTCCTCAAGCCTGAGTAGCATACAGCGAAATCTCAAAATTCGCGCTTTACAAATCGATGCTGCCATGTCGGCGCATACATTACTCTTTTTACGAACTTTGATGTTAAATACACTGGAACACGCCCGGTCACGTACAAAAGTTAAATACTAAAACAGCAATTCGAAAGTTCGGTTGTTGCCTGACTGGGAGCCAGCGCAAGCCTTTTAACGAGGGAGTAATGTGATCGGATTTTCCAGCTCCGCTTTCAATTCTACAGGCAGAATTCTGTACCGTGCTTGGAGTTTGACCAGATTACATTGGGTGGTGTTCATCCAAACAGAGGAGCAATAAAAACTAATGCGTTTATGATAATAATCAAAGTGTTTTTGTCAAAAACATGCTTAACACGATTGATTTGACCTAATCGTGGCTACCAAGAGGACACAGTAGAGAAGATATACTCGTTCAGAGGCGTAGCTAGCCCATAGACCAGTAGGCCCGAGCATACAAATCTTTGATTTGATCACTCTACCGCTTGTATTAATTTATGCGTTTGTTTCTCCGAACGGATATTTTACATAAAACATTCGTTGAATGCCCCTGATCCCGCAGGCTAATTATTAGGAACCACTGTTACTGGAGCCCTAACATATTTATAAAAATATCTTCTTCTGACTGATCTCCACACCTTTCCCTAGTCGAGAGAATTTGAAAAAAAGTTCAAGGCATTAATTAATTAATTGGTATTTATGTTAATAATATCCCATAACTAAACCGGCCGATAACCAAACGGAACCGGTCCAATTGCCGAGCCGCGAACTAAAATATTCAAGATTTCTCCTTCATATATAGTTATCTTATATATCTATACTGCCAAAGCGCAAAGCAGTCTAAAGCTAATGTTATTTTCTCCATTGTATTTCGTTTTTTGGAAGCCACTGTCAATTCATACCTGTGAGCGTGAAACAATAGCTGACTGGCCTTAACTAGGCGAGGTTTCCACCAGAGTTTTTCAAAGTCGAAGGGAAAGTGGTTCCTGTTCATCAGTTTTAAAATTTCCAGCAAATTTTGCTGAAGAAAGGACAAAAGAAAGACAAAAGACCAATCTAACCCTAATCAATAACTTAATTACAAGCGGTAGAGTGGCCAAACCAAAACGTTTTAGCCTGGGGCCGACAGGTCTATAGGCTGTCTACGCCCCTGTGTGAGCTATTGACTTTTCGACGATTTATTCTTCATTCTTCTATCTCAATGTTATAACTTGACTTCATTGTTACTTTAACCTGAACGGATAAGTCCGCTTGGCGCAAACCAAGCCGAGCAAAAAAAAAAAGAAAAAAGAAAAAGGCAATCCTGTGTGCCTCCAATGCGTTATTCTTTTCTACGTAGGGAGAATGTTGGTGCATACGACCTTCATTCGTTTCGTTGACATAAAAGATAAAGACCGCGAAGGTTGAGGGTGCTGTACGAGACTATTTTAATGAATACCCGGTCATAAAGGTATGGGAGTTTGAAGAGCGAGTGGAGGAAAGTTTGCGCAAGAGCCATAATAGCTCTTGGTTTGCGGAGGAGCCTGGTGTCTTGTTTAATCCAGCTCGAGCACCCACGCTTAGTTGAGACAGAACTGCGAAAGTCAAGTGGAGATGCTAGATGTGGAAGTGAGAAACTATCGGTAACAGGGAAGTAAGTGACAGGACGAGAAGTTGAGTGCTAATAGAAATTTGTTTGTCTCGAATAATTATAGGAGCAACTCTTGCCAATATTAACTAGCACACTTACATAGCAGGCACCTCCGAAACGCCGCATTGACACGCCATTAACTTTAGAGAAAGGGGCCAAGTATGGAGAAGTATGAAGAAGAAGAAAAGTGACCTATCAATGCAGAAAAAAGAATTCGGAAAATATACTTGACGCGTACTGTCCTATTAAGCTGTCCAATTAAAGCTGAAATCAGGGTAGTTGATAGCCAATCAGATTTGACAATTTTGATATGGTTATGATTAATAAGTTAATAGCAGTGGCAGGTTGCTTTTCTTTTTGGTGGGTAGTTTTGCCGGAATGGTCATAGTAGTAAAATGACGCCATCGTGCCAGTGGCCTATTGTGTTAACAGATTTTCTACACACCAAATTATATCCTTTTCAGCCTCCCGCTTCTTTTTATCATACTCCTTGAGACTTTGAAAGTCTATGGATTAGAGTGACTGGCAATCTGTGACCTGGGAAGTTAACAATATGCTTACTTCTTTATTTTCAGGTATTTTATTCCTTCACATTGCTTGGATTGCTCCAAAGTCGTAAAGCAATGCCCCGTACGTGGCTGTGGGCAGCATTGTAGAAAAGAGGAAGTGCTGGAACACAAAAAAGAAAAAAATGAACGCCACATATCTTTAATGGAAAGTGAAGGAACGGGAATTCTGTGGAAGTCAGAGAAGGTGGGTCAAAAACAATTCAAATCGATTATTCATAGCCAGAAAAAAATCAGTTACTGTTGACTTAAGCTTCTTCGGTGAAAAGCTTTGAGAAAAAAAAAATGACCAAACAAACGTTAACTTTTCAAATTAGGCACC
>CALNXK010000013.1:1782500-1812500 GCA_942486035.1 Porites lobata
AAAGAAGCAAAGCACATCTTCAGCTGTATTTGCCTACCTGAAAAGCCAACCATATGCAAAGATACCATGGGGGATGTTCGTTGACAAGGTAAGACAAACCAAACGCTTTTGGCTTTTCCCTCTTGCTCGGCACTTTCCTATTTCGCACGATCACCTTCAAAGAACACAACTAAAGAATTAATTCTTTGACAATAGGAAAGAAGGCTTTAAAGTCTAAGCGTAAAGCATGCCGGTTTGACACCATGGGTACAAAAACAGTGACTAGTGCCAGCTCTCTAGAGCTCTTAAGGCCAAGGATAGTTGGACACGAGGGTCGGGTGGGTTGAGAGAGATGCTCCTTCTTACCACGATAATTACTTTGACGACTAAGGAATGCGAATAGTTAATTCGTGGAATGCTTAAAGTGTGAAAATGGGAAACAAATGCCGTTTTCCAGGCAAGAATTTTAAATGAATTTTAAAAAGATGTCAAAAGTATTGAAAAAAGTGTTAAAATAATGACAAAATACAACTTTATCTCTTACCGGCTCCAGCATGAAGCTGGTTTCCTCTTCCACTTGCTGTCTATCCACAGTGTACTGGTTATCATTTTCCGCCATTTTGCCTTTTCAGTATTCTAATTTCATGAATGACAAGAACATTTATAGAACACTCGTACTCAAGTATGAAAGATCGAAAGCATGCTTGACTTCCAAACTTATATTTGCATCGTTAAAATTTCCCAATGAGTGTGGCCATTCTTTGACCATACGAAACCGAGCAGTAGAAATATAACATTGAATTATTGATGAAGTCCTAAACTGACTTATCACTTCTCCTCTTAGAGTTGAGCGCTCTTTTAAATCAGTTCTACTAATAAACATACGCAGTGTGTGTGTGTATATATATATATATAAATATATAGTTTGTACAAAGGAGAATGGACTACATCTGTTCATTTGAATCCTTTATATACACTCCCACTTCCTAATAGTGTATACATGACAAACTTCCTAACAGACCGATTTTGAAAATGAAAAATTGCGTTCCCTAGAGGGAAATTTTGAATTATACTATTTTGACCTGTTTCCTCCAAACCTTAAAATGATCTTGTCGATGGGTCTGGGAAAAGCCATTGTTTCGGTTGTGTAGTCATTCGGGGAGAATAATCATGGGATCCCAAACCACTTAATCAAGTATTTCCTTAGGCCTCACTGCACAAACCGACTAAAATATGTCATTCAACCAAGTTGTCTTATTTTGAATAAAGGGAGCGCAGAACATCCTTCAATAGGAGTCCAAGTCAAAGCTTAAATTCCATGCTATCTTCAGCCGAAGAACTCTCGACCTTAATTGGCTTCGTGGAGGGGAAATTTGCATATGTCTCGTATTAGCGGAATTATTGCATTTCAAACTTAAAAGTCGAATCTCGAGCGCGATTTACGCAAGAAACTGACATAAAATCAGTTACAAAGGGAAATCGGAAAATTCCTCACACCCTTTTTAGGTCTTTTATCTGTCAATCAGATGCAATAAAAAGGAAGTGAATATTTAACAACGCGAAAGGGCTGGAGCTTCAGCAGTAAACCCGATACCTCTGAGTTCGAGAGCAAAAAACTTAAGCGCCTTTTGAAATTCGATGAAATAAAATCTTTTATAAGGTAATTTAGTCTTTTAGCTTTAATTTGATATATAACTTGCCTTTGTAGCGAAAATACTCGCGCGACTAGAATTTTTTTCTGTGGGCACCTCGTTTCCTTTTACCGAGACCTTAAGCTAACAGTTTTAGCAAATTCAGGAATCCAGGATTAAAAAGCTTTCACTGCACTAGTTACTATTTAAACAGAAAACGAGATTTCGCCTCGGCCAAACGTTATTGGGGCTCTTATACTGAGTGAGTTTGTCCTCAAATGCATCTGCAATCACATCTTTTTGTTCTCACTGTACACTTGCTACATTTGCTAAGGTATCATGGTGTTGTGAGCTGATATCCCCAGAACGAAATAGTTACCAAAACAGGCGGCGTACGAATTTCAACACTGATTTATATATGTGGTTTAGTTTCCCATTCAAAGCTTTTTGGCTCAGCCAAAGCGGCTCTTCTCACCTTGATATCTCCAAGGAGCCTGGTGGTTTGATTCCAAAATTGAAGGAACTGTTTATGAGAATCATCCTCTAGCAGTCATTAAATTGCTTCGTGACTATAGATATAGAGTAAATTCCTCGCTTCACAGGTATCCTGATGCATGGCAACGGAACATTGTTTCCATTTAATAATTTGGATTATTTTGGTGAAATCAAAGATCACGCGAGGAGTTTCGCGAAAATTTCAAATATTTTAGATATTCTTTGCACTGTATTGTCCAGGATAGTGGAATAATAGCATGAAATACTGACTGTATTGACTGAACTTCTGTTGTAATTACAAAACGTTGGTAATTAAACTTGTGAGCAAGCAACCGACGTCAACGCTCTCAGGCGTCTCCTACTTACGATTTTCAAAAGATAACTACGGCCCAATTATCGGAGAGGAGCGTCAATTCATCAACAGGAATCCTTTGTAGCGTTTTACTCATCCGTATAATTAAATTCCATCAGTTTATGGTCGAAAAAGGGTCATCAACTAACAATCTGGCCATACACATAACTATCCTTATAATACAAACATACATATATTTCATTGAAAGGCGCGCGCAATAGGTGGTTTTCATGCAGTCTTGGGAGACACAAATAACAATGGTGAAATGAACAAATGCTGGTGGACAACCAAAACGAGCTAATGAGCGATCTTTTGTTTACCGTCCACCAGCATGGCGGCGATGAAGTAACGTGAAAATCATCTATATATAACACAAACAAAAGAGCTGCTTTTGTACATATTTGTGAAATCTTCAACATTTTGCGTTCATTTCGCCACATTGTTATCCTTGTTTCAAAGAAATTGATATTGAGCACTAATTTTGTAATAGTGACTCACATGGACTAACAGCAGTTTTGAGGCTAATTACAAGGCAGTGCAAACAATGAGTCAACAATGTTTATCCAACTTCTACCACTCCTTCGCTCGTCTGTGGTCAGTCGGCTGGTTGGAAGAGCTTATTTAATGGGCAATTTGTGATTCAGCAGTGAGCCGCGCGATTATCGTATTAAAATCGTTCTTTCTTGATCTTAGAAATCAAATTTCTGTAAAAGTTGACGGCTTAAACGCTCCATTGGCTTGCTAATGATTGTTTTGTGGTATGATAATAATGCTTTGCGATAAACTCTGAAAAAGTTACAAGAAAATGTGTTTAAGGTAACATCTTTTTTCAGCCACGGTCTCCAAACGCAGTTAACGGTGGTTAAATTCATAACTTCTGACGTCTGTCACGGTCTCCAATCGCCTTAACTTCACACAAAGGTGCGTGTAATTCATTCACAAACTGAATCTGTCAGAAAAGAAGGGAATATTTATTTTATTTTTATTTTTTTTCAGACTCTGCTTTCTAAAAAAATCAGGACCAGGACAGTGGGGCAAAGGGGCGCCCTTCTCTTCCCGTGAAAGGGAGATAGAAAAAACCTTCTGAGGTCAGCTACTTTTGTTTTTTTTTTTTCTTTTTTTATTACTTCTGGAACATTTATCCATATTCAACTATTTTGGCTTTATACAAATCCTTGATGTTTTTTTATAGAGTCTGTGCGCGGCGGCCCTGTTGGAGGAGTAAACAATAACAATATTTGTTTTCCCAAAGGAAAATAGTTTTATTGTTTTACTCCTCCAACATGGCCGCCGGAACGGGCACATACTCTATAGGTGCCCTGCTTGATGTCAGTATTGCTTGGTGCATTAAACAGACCATCTATCTTCATTAAACTTTCTCTCTCATGTGTTTCCCCGAAATTGTAATCAAAATGATACAATATCTTGTGGGATTGGTGTTACGTGGATTAATATCAACATTTGTTTACGTATTAATTACGGATGATCGGCTATTTCAATTACCATTAAACCACTGTTTGAAGTCACTGAACTCTTACCATTCATTTTAAGCCAAATAAATTGCCTTTGTGATTAAAATATATATCGCCAGAAGGTCCATGATTTTACACAGAGAGTTCTTTTGTTGTTCATTAGAGAACAATGCTGACTCTTAACCTAAAGGAACTATTTTGTGTACGAACGTAGAAGGCAAGTCATCTGAAAAACAATGAAGCCTTGACTGAGACTAAACAATAAAGAAATTTTGGGGAATTTTAATTTGCTCACGGATCGATCCAGTTTTAAAAATTAAGAGATTTCAATGCGAGCTCAAAGTAGCAGGTTGAAACTTTTCATACGCATCACTGTAGATGTTATCAAGAGTTACGAATGCACGACGGACAAGTGCAATAAAATTCCGTGGGCAATGGGTGGTAATATGCTTTGCTTGAATGCAGAAACCCTGTTGACACCTCAGTTAAAATATTGCAACAAGTTTCATCTCACTGGAGTTGAACACGAGCTTCCCAAGTCCTCAATGAAAGATATTATGATATATCCGTTGGTAAGAAGACCACTTTCTCAATGGGGTTAACCGATAGGCGTAAAGCGGCCAAAAATTTAGTTGATAGCCGTAAAAAATAAAAAATTTTAACCGTTAGCCGTAAATAGGATAAGAAAGAGTTAACTGTAACTGGAAAAATTAACCGATGGCCGTAAAAGAGCCAAAATTTTAGCCTGTAACAGTAAAAGCTACCACCCCATTGAGACCCTCTCTTATTTTATTTCGCTTATTTCTCTCCAGTTCACGTTGTGAAAAATAGGTGAATGAGTTTACAATTGGAATGCATGTTTTGATGAAAATAATACAAAAAATCGCGGTGTCGTTAAAACCTCAAATTTGCAAATTTCACTTTGTCGTTTTCCATATCACGTCAAAGAAATGGACAAAAATGAGCGCTACACGTGCAACACGAAAATTTCCAACCAATCATATTATTGGCTTGTGACGATGTCGTTGCCGCTGCTGTCTTCGTTGTTTACAGCTTTCTATAGGTTAATTGGCTAAAATACTAGTACTAGCACTCTTACTTAAATCCCAGGAGAAGAAAAAGAAGAAGAAGAACATCAAGAAGATGCTCATTAAACAACACGATGAAATACCTAACGAATAAACGATTAAGCCAAACTTGTGAACCAGAAAAGATGGCATAGAAAGAGGGGGCAGCTATAAGCATGCTTTGCGCACCTATTTGTTTGCCACTCCCGCTGAATCTTAAAGAGGAGTGAGGGAATTTTTAGTTTTAAGGAATAAAATATGTTTGTACATTTTATATAAAATGAACTCGGTTTCCCATGTTTCTGGGGTCGATAAAATCAGGACCAGAAGGTTTGTGGGATAACAAGGCCCCCAATTAAAAGAAAAGCAAAACGTTTGTTCATATTTTTTTACCTGATAACTTTCATTAGAAACCAAAAATGAACGCAAGCGAGTGTTCACTTGTGATGCAACCACCAGCAAAACTGAACGACAAACCGTAAAACACGTACGCACATTGAGGAGTGTTTTGATTATGACTAAATTTTGCAGGAACAAAAGATGCTGTAATTAGTCAACAACAAGATACTGCGCTACGCAACTAGCGAGCGTTGCATAATTGGTCAAAACAATCAAGGACTTCACAGAAATCATTTAAGGCTTCGAGGCAACAAGATCGTTACTGAGCAACGAAGCTCAAAGACTGATAAACAGATTCTAAAAAAAAGCCACTTCGTGAGACTTCACCGACTAGACGAGTTGAATAATAAGCAGTCGTTATTTTGCTGAATTTGTAAGACCCTCGGACGTAGATTGACTTCATGGTCAACTTACATAGTATTTTTTTTTTTTTACATAATAGCTCAATATGAAATGAGACAAACAGATGTTATATATAGGAGCTTGTTTGAGTGTTATTTCTTAGTAAGACATGATGTCCAATAGAAAAAGATGCCGAGCTCAATCGCTCATTGAGCATTGACAATGTCCGAGGGAAGCTGCCACTTCGATTACTAATATTCTTTGTGTCCATTACTATTTAGTTGATGACAGGATCAGTGCTAACTTTGCTTTTCAACTTCTACGTTAGGTGGAAAAAGTAAGCCAAACAGGTTGCAGAAAAATTTTCACCCTTACAGCTCAGAAACACGTGAACGCCCTAAAATGTATCAGGATAGTTGTCTTTTATTAACAAAGCCATTATCTGGCTCGTTCTTGGCTTAACCCCAAGCCTAAAAATACAAACTAAAGTTAAGTAGGTCAACATCAGCCTCAACTGACTTCCACGCATACACAAGACACCTTCATCTTAAATTAGGCATAGATCTAGGTACGTAATTCCAAAAACAGACATTTGTACCTGTAAATCTGCAAAGATCTTGCAATATTCTGTAAGTCTGCGTTTTATTAAACCATCATTTGGGAAGCATTTCTTTGATTTGATGCACCATGTCTAAAAATACGCATAACAGGTTTCTGGCGGGAGAATAATTCTATGATTATCATTTCAGTGGACCTCCTTCAATGTCACCTCCTCCACTTATGATGCTCAAATATTCACCCCTAGGAAGCTTTTTCTCGTATTCAAACCTCTCCTGTTGAATAAATAGCTGAAGTTTGCGGCTAGTTATTTACTATTTTATTAAAAATGCGGGTAAAATTCCATGTCCAAGAAGAAGCGAACTAGATTCCCGTGGGGCGGACTAGGTTATGGCCCGGTCGGATCTCAAATAAAAGTATATTTGGTACAAGGCAGTGGAGGATTCTTTTCTCCGTCTGTATGTATCTAACAAGAAATTCAGTTGTTAGGGTAACCAAATACAGTCCTACCACAATTTCAGATTCAAATTGTTATTATTATTAGAGATTCCAATTATTATTATTTTGTTCAAGTTCACGTTTATTAAAAACACTTTGCACACATGCCATGATTAATCCTTGCCCGCAAAGTAGCCTATGGCTAATCGAGGCAGGAAGGAAAAGTAAAAAAAGTTACAATAATAGGGTTGAAACACAGCAATAAAGATAAACAAATACACGAACATCAACATATTAAATTAACAAGACAGAAAATACATATATTTCAAAAGAGTTAAATGAAACAAGGTATGAATGAAATTAAAATAAAAATTTAATATTTACTTAAAGTGTCAAATAAAGTACGCACGCCAACATAAGTATCCTCCCGTATCAAAATGTACAGTAGCCGACTCCGTAGGGTATTCAAAAATTTATATTTAGGTAGAGCAAGATCACTGTCGGGAATACTGTTCCATACTATTCAGCCTGCTCAGTTCACGTACTCATTGGTTGTCCAATATTTCAGTTATGAGCTGATTTTCTCGAAACGTCTCGCATGACCTAAGTTGTCAGAGGCATAGTCTAAAATGAGGCAAGACATGAGGAAGGTTTATCTCAGATAAGAAAAACTATTTGTCTTAAGAAAAATCAAAGAAAGTTTCTTTGGTTTCGGCGCATTGTACATGAAAGAATTTTACGAAGGCATAATCCTAATTAACATTGGGAGCTCCTACTTATTGGTGTTCCAATATTTCAATCATGGGCTGCTTTTTCTCGAAACTTCGCACATGGCCTTTCCTATCAAAGTGATTGTCCAAAATGAGGCAAGACAACGCCTTTAGCTAGAGGAACGTTTATTTCAAAACATTGAAGTAACCGTTGCCAGACAATTACGCCTGTGCGTGAGCGAATCTCACCTATTCTTCTGTACGTTAACATTTTCACCGATTAATCATCATATGAAGCCTTTCTTCGGTTTCGACGCATTAAGACTAAATATTTGCCAAAAATCTTTTTGCGAGAGAATAATGCTATAATTATCATTGGGACCTCTTGCTAGACTCAGGGACTCATTGGTGTTTTAATATCGAAAAATCTGGCATTACCTTTGCTCTGGGCAAAATAATTGTGCAAAACGACAAGACCACGCCTTTGTCTTGATTTATTTCAGAGTAGACAAATTATTTGTCTTAACAAAAATTAAAATTAAAACATGGAAGGTGCCGAAAACAGACATTTATAGCCTTGCCAAATAAATACATGTATAGGTTTTGTTAAAAAGTTATTTGTTATGTTAACCACAAGGGTTAAAGGAAATTTAGCTGATTTAGGATAATGAATTGGAGAATTACCTTTTTCCTTCTTCCTTGAACGTTCAACTAACAAAGTGATAGTCCAGTTTGACGCTTTGGATAGTGAGGGATGCAATATATACCTTTTCCATAAGCCTATCTCTAATATTATTCTGTGAGTGTTGATTTGCAAATGTAGTCATTACAATGTATTTTTGATTTGTTTCTTAGGTTTGTGCGCTCTGAATCTAAATATTACAAGGGAAATTAGTCGACACACCTATGATAACTGAACTTTGAGGTAAATGATCGATGCGACATGATCTATCTATCTACTTCACAACAGTCGATCAATTCAAAGAACTCATGCACCAAGTGAATGTAACAAGAAAATTCAGTTAAAACATTATCGTCCCAATGAGTGGTTCACGTTCTTCCTGAATTGCTACAGCCTTAGCCTTGCCAACTCTTGCCAAATAAATACACTTATAAATTTTGTTAAAAAGGTATTTGTTAACCACAAGGGTTAAAGGAAATTTAGCTGATTTAGGATAATGAATTGGGGAATTACCTTTTTCTTTCTTCCTTGAACGGTTCAACTAACAAATTGATAGTCCAGTTTGATGCTTTGGATAATGGGGGATACAATATAAACCTATCCGTAAGCCCATCTCTAATATCATTCTGTGAGTGTTGATTTGCAAATGTAGTCATTACAATGTATTTTTGACGTGTTTCTTAGGTTTCGGCGCTCTGAATCTAAAAAAGGGCATAAAAGCATTTAGCTTTTTGGCATTGGGACAGCCCGCTCAGCTCCTGAAAGCATTGGTTTTCCAATATTTCAGTTATGGGCTGATTTTCTTCAAGCCTCTCACACGACCTAATCTTTTAGGGGCATAGTTTAAAATGAGGCAAGACACGAGGAAGCTTTATCTCAGATAAGAAAAACCAATTGTTGAGCCTTATATAGATGGTTTCCTGTGACCACCTGCAGAAGCGATTGCAAGTCTCTCTTCATCATTCACAGGAAAACTGAGTTATTTTAGGTTATTTGTCTTTGTTGCATTTTAAAGAAGAAACCTCAAGACTCCATAAATCACTCTTTATGATGATTTTAGCTAACCTGCGAGCAAACGTTTTTTTCTACCATGGCCTTTCATATTAACAGTCAGTCGCGTCGTTTGTGGGTTGTTAGTCGCTTAGTTGGTTTGTTTACAACTATGTAACTAACAAGTCCTGCAAATGACCTTGTAATGCTTAAAGCCATGCCAGAAAGAAACCTCTGTTCGCAGGGAAATCTCAGCTGCTTTTTTATTCCATTTTATTTTAGTCTGCTATATTTATTTTTCTTTTCCTTGGTATGCAACACCATCTAATGTAGATGGTAATGCAATTACCAAAAACAGACATTTGTACCTGTAAATCGGCAAAGATCTTGCAACATTCTGTAAGTCTGCATTTTTATTAAACCATCATTTGGGAAGTATTTCTTTGATTTGATGCACCAAGTCTAAAAATACGCATAACAGGTTTCTGGCGAAGGAATATTTCTATGATCATCATTTCAGTGGATCTCCTTTTATTTCACCTTCTGCACTTATGGTGTTCCAATATCCGCCCGCACGCCAACGTAAGTATTCTCCTGTACCAAAATGTCCAGTAGCCGACTCTGTACGGCATTCTTAAATTTATATTTAGGTACAGCACGATCACTGTCGGGAATACTGTTCCATACTGTTCAGCCTGCGCAGCTTACGTACTCATTGGTTTTCCATTTTTTTCGGTTACGGGCTGATTTTCTCGAAACGTCTCGCATGACCTGAGCTCTCAGAGGCGTAGTCTAAAATGTGGCAAGACATGAGGAAGGTTTATCTCAGATAAGAAAAACTATTTGTCTTAAGAAAAATCAAAGAAAGTTCCTTTGGTTTCGGCGCATTGTGCATGAAAGAATTTTACGAAGGCATAATCCTAATTAACATTGGGACCTCCTGCTTATTGGTGTTCCAATATCTCAGTCATGGGCTGCTTTTTCTCGAAACTTCGCACATGACCTTTCCTACCAAAGTCATTGTCCAAAATGAGGCAAGACAACGCCTTTAATTAGAGGAACGTTTATTTCAAAACATAGAAGGTACCGATGCCAAACAATTATACCTGTGCGTCAGCGAATCTCAGCCATTTTTCTGTACGCATTTTCATCGATTAATCATCATATGGAGCGTTTCTTTGGTTTCGACGCATTAAGACTAAATATTTGCTAAAAAGCTTTTTGCGAGAGAATAATACTGCTAATGGGACCTCTTGCTAGACTCAGCTACTCATTGATGTTTTCATATCGAAAAATCTAGCATTACCTTAGCTCTGGGAAAAGTCATTGTGCAAAATGAGGCAAGACAACGCCTTCGTCTTGATTTATTTCAGAGTAGACAAATAATTTGTCTTAACATAAATTAAAATTAAAACATGGAAGGAACCGAAAACAGACATTTGTACCTGTAAATCCCCAAATATCTTGCAATATTCTGTAAGTCTGCATTTTTATTAAACCATCATTTGCGGAACGTTTCTTTGATTTGATGCACCAAGTCTAAAAATACGCATAATAGGTTTCTGGCGGGAGAATAGTTCTATGATTATCATTTCAGTGGACCTGATCCTTTAATTTCACCTCCTGCACTTATGGTGTTCCAATATTCACCCCTAGGAAGCTTCTTCTCGAATTCAAACTTCTCCTGTTGAATAAATAGCTGAAATTTGGGGCAAATGTTTTACTATCTTATTGAAAATGGGGGTAAAATTCCATGTCCGAGAAGAAGCGAACTAGATTCCCGTGGGGTGGACTAGGTTATGGCCTGGTCGGATTTCGAAAAAACGCATATTTGGTACAAGGCAGTGAAGGATTCGTATCTCCGTCTGTATGTATTCAACAAGAAATTCAGCTGTTAGGGTAACCAAATACAGTCCAACCAGAAATTGAGATTCCAATTGTTATTATTATTAGAGATTCCAATTATCATTATTTTGTTCAAGTTCACGTTTATTAAAAACACTTTGCACACATGCCATGATTAATCCTTGCCCGCAAAAGCAGCCTACAGATGGCTTTCACAGTGACGTCAACAAATTGTAAAGTCAAATAGCGAGATTTTAAGAATTTGTATTTACACTAGGTTGAAGATAAACAAAAAGTAAATCCCTGTACAAGTTTTCACTCCCGTAACATGTTTCATTTCGAAAATACAGCAATTTGAACTTCCCGAGTTTTCACAGTGCGTGACACAAAAATAGGAATGCTGTCTCGTTGAAAGAAGTATCTCCTCTTGATTTTCAACAGTATAACCATTCCAAGCATTAGAATATATTTTTATGCGCATGTATGCTAGTTTTCGGGTGAAAAGAAGGAGCTTTTATAGAAAAAGTGAACTGCAGATGTTTTTGCTGATTTTCGGCGGCCATATTGGTGCACCAAAACTGTGCAGCAATATGGCGTCTCCATACAAAGCTCTACAAAGGTGCGTGAAACGTTTCGGGAAATAACTCGGAAACTGTCGGCCCCAAAGACCTGAGACTTGGATAAATTGTTTAAAAATTAGTCTTCTATAACATTTCATTTTCTTCGCTTCTTCCAAAAATTTACAATAGGGTTGAAACATTGCAATAGAGTTAAACAGATACACGAACATCAACATATTACATTAACAAGACAGAAAATAAATATATTTCAAAACAGGTAAAGGAAGCTGAAATTAAAATAAAAATTTAATATTTACTAAATATGTCAAATAAAGTACGCACGCCAACATAAGTATCCTCCTGTATCAAAATGTACAGTAGCCGACTCTGTAGGGTATTCATAACTTTATGTTTAGGTAGAGCAAGATCACTGTCGGGAATACTGTTCCATACTATTCAGCCTGCTCAGCTCGCGTACTCATTGGTTTTCCAATATTTCAGTTATGGGCTGATTTTCTCGAAACGTCTCGCATGACCTAAGTTGTCAGAGGCATTGTCTAAAATGAGGCAAGACATGAGGAAGGTTTATCTTAGATAAGAAAAACTATTTGTCTTAAGAAAAATCAAAGAAAGTTTCTTTGGTTTCGGCGCATTGTGCATGAAAGAATTTTACGAAGGCATAATCCTAATTAACATTGGAACCTCCTGCTTATAGGTGTTCCAATATTTCAGTCATGGGATGCTTATTGGGCTGCTTTTAATTTCTCGAAACTTCGCACATGACCTTTCCTGCCAAAGTCATTGTCCAAAATGAGGCAAGACAACGCCTTTAGCTTGAGGAACGTTTACTTCAAAACCTAGAAGGTACCGATGCCAAACAATTATGCCTGTGCGTCAGCGAATGCCAGCTGTTTTTCTGTACGTTAGCATTTTCACCAATTAATCATCATATGAAGCGTTTCTTTGGTTTCGACACATTAAGACTAAATATTTGCCAAAAAGCTTTTTGCGAGAGAACAATGCTATAATTATCATTGGGACCTCTTGCTAGACTCAGCTACTAATTGGTGTTTTCATATCAAAAAATCTGGCATTACCTTAGCTCTGGGCAAAGTCATTGTGCAAAATGAGGCAAGACAACGCCTTCGTCGTAATTTATTTCAGAGTAGACAAATAATTTGTCTTAACAAAAATTAAAATTAAAACATCGAAGATAACGAAAACAAATTTTTGGTACTTGTAAATCCCCAAATATCTTGCAATATTGTGTAAGTTTGCATTTTTAATTAAACCACCATTTGCGGAACGTTTCTTTGATTTGATGCACCAAGTCTAAAAATACGCATAATAGGTTTCTGGCGGGAGAATAGTTCTATGATTATCATTTCAGTGGACCTGATCCTTTAATTTCACCTCCTGCACTTATGGTGTTCCAATATTCACCCCTAGGAAGCTTTTTCTTGAATTCAAACTTCTCCTGTTGAATAAATAGCTAAACTTTGAGGCTAATTACTGATTTACTATCTTATTAAAAAGGGGGATAAAATTCCATGTTCAAGAAGAAGCGAAGTAGATTCCCGTGGGGCAGACTAGGTTATAGCCCGGTCGGATCTTGAAAAAAACGTATATTTGGTACAAGGCAGTGGAGGATTGGTATTTAGATTGCGTCTAAAAGCCCACAAGTCCCATTGATTCAGTAGTTGCAAGAAGTGGTCACAAGGGGATTTTCAAACGCAAAATTCACAAAGTTCAAAAGTACTTCAAGGTTAGTTATGTAGCTTTCTGTTGATTTAGGTTCTATTTTCGCTGACAAATTTTGTCTCTGGCTCTGATGATGGCCTTTTGTGCTCGTTTTAGATCAATATTTCGGACCTAATTACAATTGCAAATGTAGCGATTGCTGAATGAGCCCGAATAGTCCATGGGCCAGAAAGTGAAACCCTCCCCGCCCTCGGGGATTTTTGCAGACATGTATCCACAGGTAGCCAAAGCTCGAAATGTGAGCATCGGCGAGCATAAGGATTTGTATGGGAAAGAAAGCCCTATCGGTTCTGTAACCTGCGAAAATGAAAGGATTTAGTTAAAGGTAAACCTTTAAAAGAGAAAAACCTTTATAAAAACCATAAAACGAAAACCGTTTACGTTAAAACATTTAAAAAGGTAAGGGACGGACCATTAAAAAGGCCCGGGGACCACAGCCGGAGGAATTTTTGTTCGTTATCAAACATTTAAATGAATTTTTTTTCAGGCCATTGTTTTTTCTTAGGATTAATTGGCGTGAAAATTTTTTTAAATTTTCGTAATTTTTTTTTGGTTATAAGAAATGGTCCGTCCCTAGTTTTTTTTTTGAAAGCCATTTTCAAAACGATAGTTTTTTTTTTCCATACAAATCCTTATATTTTGAATGTTACGAAACAATGCCCATGCTCGCCGATGCGCATATTTCGCGCTTGGGCTACCTCTGTTGCATCATTTCAAAGCTTCACCCAAGGGCATTTGAAAATGCATGTTTGCACTTGATTGTTTGGTGGGTGTGGCTGTGGCTGTGCAGCAACATTCTTTTCCTCACCAAAGAGTCACAGGTTACCCACGTCAAGAGGTAAGTTAACGGTGAGTTAACCTCTTCTGAAACACCATTACCGACAAAAATAACACTCAAAGTTATTTAAGGTAAAGTTTTTTTAATCTCATATGTAAGTTACAATTCTCTACTTTACTTTACTTTTAAGCTCCAAAAACTTACCCTTTACTTGGATACGTAACTAACACCTCTTACAACAGTTCTAATAAAAAAAATCTCTCTGAAATGTCTAACCTACGTGAAATTTTGGTAGTTACTGGCCAATGAGAATGTATTAGCCACTAAATGATGACTAATCCCTAGTTTGCTGCTTATGCGATATTTCCAAGCCGAAGAGACGTTAACAGCGCTTTGTAAGGTCCTGTAAAGTAAAGCACGATAATTTTTCCACAGCACTGCCTTTAATTATTTTTGTTCAAGCTTTTTGTGGTACATTGGCTGCAACAAAAAAACTAGTTAATCATTTCGTGCATTTTATTTCAAGACGCATACCGTACTTCTCTATTTGATATCCCATGAGGCCCAGTCCACCTTTTTTCCTATCCCACAATCCTTTGAGACTTAGATTCAGAAGAATTCAGTGATGTAATTGTACGTATGCGTAGTTTTCATCTTACCTGGGCATTCATGGGTGCTCTTGGAAAGAAAATGAGATGTAGTGGTTTTGAAGAAGTCCTCATCGAATCAGGGATCTGTGCAAGTGGATTGATAGAGCACGTTTTGACAGGCAAACATTATAACCACGCCCTTCGTGTGCACAAGGTTGTCTACGAAGCTTTGGAACGAATTCTTCTTCAGCTCTAAGAGTCGATGCATGGTTGTCTTTTTGATAAGCAAGGGGTTACAACATTAGACCACATAGCGAAGAACCCGTCCAAAGATAACCTTTTGGAATGTTTAGCAAGTGAAAACTGTAACACGTTCCTAGACCGTCATGATAAATTGAAATAAACTGTTCGGCAGGGCGCGCTTGGCAAGACAGCTCAGTTTTGGTTGAGCTACTTCATGAGGACTGTACAGTACCGCAAATGATCCCCAACCGCAAATGATCCCGAGACCGCAAATGATCCCCAAAATGGACCGCAAATGATCCTCGACCGCAAGTGATCCCCAAAGTCGACCGCAAATGATCCCGAAAGAAAAATAGGAATGGCTTAGACTCGAGTTAGCGGAGCGTCGTGACGATTTTATTATTAATACAAAAAGTAAGATTAAACGCTAAATTTCAGTTCTTAAATAAATACGTATATACATGAAAAAAAAACTAAATGAAAAAAATCATTCAAGTGTGTCGGTAGGCAACACACGACGTTTACCTCATGCCAAAATGCTGCTTGTTCCAATGAATTTTTTTCTCTGGCGGGTAGATTATACCTGAAGGAAAACGTTTTGACTGAGCAAATGTGATTTTTGCCGCTTATTTCATGCTGAGAGGTTGTGGTCGGTATGATTTGCTGGATTTGTCCTTTAATGCAAGAGCATTTCTTTGACCTCTTTTAAAATGCAATGCTTTTCATTGCGGCTAAATAAGGGTTTTAGGTTGTTTAATTTTCTTTAAAGTGCCTCATGGATCCGAACAATTATAAGCGACTTTCTTTTAGTCCGTGATTGTGACGGTTCCTACGATTTTTGTCACGCGATAACTACCGCTTGCCTTGCTTTTGCGTTTCTCATTACCAGGTTTAGATTCCTGGTAATTAACTGTCTCCAGCAACGGCAAAAAAATGGATATACATATAAGCGTCAATATAACTATTCGCAACATGTTCATGAGCTCTAGGCAAGTTGCTCTTTCAAAATAAACCGAAAACTGTGGACATTGATAAGTTCGGTGGCATTTTGACGTGCCTTTTATTTCAAATCATGTCTTGTTTTTTAACGGGCTCCAGGCCTGGGGCACTCATAAGTTACGAACCAATGCCTTGATGTTTATCACGTAAAATTAACACTTCAGAGAAAAATCGAAACTAAATATTCTGAAAATTAATTCGACGCCTCTAAAAAGATCAGTCAAGTCAATAAAGCTCTTGTTATGTAGAGGGTGCCCGGCTTTGTATTCCTCAGTAGACAAGTTGAGCTTGGGCGTTAAAATAATAGAGTTTTTTCTGCGTAACGTCCTACCTGTCTTAAATTTTCAGCGACGAAACAGTTCTTGAAAGAAAATTGAAGCAATTGACAAAGGAAGAAGTATACGGTTGATACCATATCCTTTTCAAATTTATTCTACTTTTTTTTCGCCTTGTATAAATTGACCTGAGGTGTAGCGTCCTCCTTCCCTTTTTCTTTAGAAGGCGCGAGGAAAAGGTTCCTTTTTTTATAATCAGTCCCATAAAATCCATTCCATTCCTCAAGTTTTCACGGGATCATTTGCGGTCAACTTTGGGGATCACTTGCGGTCGAGGATCATTTGCGGTCCATTTTGGGGATCATTTGCGGTCTCGGGATCATTTGCGGTTGGGGATCATTTGCGGTACTGTACAGGACCCGCATACGACTTCATTTTGCACACCACATGACGCCGGCGTTGTTAAGGACGCTAGGTCTGAATGACAAGCAATAAACCTCCTACTGCGACAAGCAATTATTTTCTTCACCGTTTGATCCAACCATCAGTGGTCAGTTATTCGATAAAGCGTTACATTTTTTAACAAGATTAAGGCGGCATCTGGCGATAGAGTAATTAGATAAGAGATTACAATTCAACATATGCCTGAGATTTGCGTTCTCAGCTCACGAGTTACCCAGAATAATCGCGCGTGGCCTACGACTCAAGCGTTGTCTTTCTGGTCTTTGCCAGTATTAAAATGTAGCGTAGTTCCATATTATATTTTATGTATTGAAGGTGGCGGAACTCAAATAGAATCGGACGAATGTTGCTAGATAAAAGCGTTGGTTCAAAATTTTGATTATGTATAACCCCCAGTCCGTGAACGCACAGCATACTACTCATCGTAAAGGAAAGATAGATTCCAAAGCAAATTGCAATCATTGATTCAACCAATTTTTTGGCCTGAACTTGCTAAGCTGCAGTTTCCGCACTGGGAATCTGTAACGAGACGATGGCGAATATGTGGCGCAAACCGGTTGAAATATAGGATTTACGGCCCTTCGGGTTGTTCTTTTTCGCAGAGGTACAGTCAAACCTGTACATATGTAATGTCCCAGTATATGGCGGTCACCCTGCAATATTACGGTCACCAAACAAATTCTGGGAAGTGGTGCCTTATATTTACTGTAAAGTTGCCCTGTACATGACAGTCACCTGTATGTAACGGAAGCTGTCATCCTTTAGGCTTACAGATTCCCTTTTTTACCTGTATAAAACGGTCACCAATTCGGATTAGGATCAAACTATGTAATGTTTAGTAAACGGGCAGGAGTGTGTTATCGGGATTTGTCTGCAAAGACATTCCTGGAAAAGTGTCTCAATAAAGTTGATAGCAATAACGCTTATGTGAGTGCTGGAAATTAACATTCGAAAAAAATATTAGGTATGAAATTAGACATGCAAGGAAATCAAATCTCACACGCGTTTAGGAATTTTCCAGTCTATGAACAACACTAATCGAAGAGGACATGGCGTCTTGTTCCAGAGCTTTCCGGAAGCCTAACAATGACGAGGAAGAGAGGAAGTCGATCGAAAGTCAACAAGTGCAGTGAAAAAGTAGTCTTTCAACAAATGTTTCTACCATGGACGAATGGTAGGTAAACAAAAATCCAGTTCTCGAGCCTTGCTTATTCACAACTGGCAAGTCTTGAGTGGAACGCTTGGACACTGCTGTAGCCAATATTACCGCTGAGTCACTAAACTTTTGGCTGATTAAATTGGTAAAAGAACAAAGTTTAATTTGTGCAATAGTAAATTTACTGCGTATGTTATTTTGAAAGAACATGAAATATTCACCCACCATTTGTTGTGTCAGTTGCTGTGCTGCTAATAAGGGGAGGTTTTATTAATATAAAGTCACTGCACGTGAAGTATTATCGACCATTTGATAGGTCAATGGGCTTATGAATTATTAATGCGTAGTCACTAAAACATGGAACGACCTAAAACCACCTAAAACCACCTACAACCATCTACAACCACCTCAAAAAAATCTACAACCACTCGCAAACAATCTAAAACCATCTAAACCAAGGTATAAATGTCTCAAATAAGGCGAGACGACAACATGTCACGTACATGAAATACGACAATCGAACAAAACATCCACTTCCCCCCAAAATCTTACTCTCCCTGGTCCCTTGTATCATCAACCATTGGCTTAAGTCACGAAATGAAATGGGAGATCATGCTAAGTATATTAAAAGACTTAAAGAACTTTACAAAATGAACTATCAAGTCACAGAAAATAATAAAATAAAATAACAAACTCGTAGTCGAAAGACTGACTTGATTTGGCTTTTTCTACCCTGGGTACCAGTGAGACGTTTTGGTTGTGGATGTTTTGTTCGATTCTCGTATTTCATGTACGTGACATGTTGTCGTCTCGCCTTATTTGAGACATTTATACCTTGTTTTAGATGGTTTTAGATTGCTTGCGAGTGGTTGTAGATTTTTTTGAGGTGGCTGTAGATGGTTGTAGGTGGTTGTTGAATTTTTTGAGGTGGTTGTAGGTGGGTTTAGGTGGTTTTAGGTCGTTCCATGTTTTAGTAACAACGAATTTTTGAATATAATATTAACGAATCGTCCCAAGTTTTATTCATCAGATCATTAAATTGTAGCTGCCTGGGTATGGGTCTCACTTAAATACAAATATTATACTTAATACAGCTACAAACCACAAATACGTCTCATCGCCTGCGTACAATGAATAACGTGTACCAGAACAAACCACTGGACAGTGGCACAGGCACAAAAAACGATAACAGAGTTCTTTGTCAAAAATCCATATTGTATTTTTTTCTATCCAAATTTGCAGATGATTTTTTTATTTATATTTTATGTTGACTACTTTTCTCACAAAAATGACCTCTGTTTCCGCAGGTCCCGTGTTTTTTTTTATCATCACTTACATAGCAACATGCTAATTTTAAACATTTATAAGGAAGTAACTTGCTCGGTTTCATTATTCCCTAAGGATTCAAATGGGCCTATTATTGTTGTCATTGAAATAACAGAGATTCCCGGATCTAGATGATTCGTCTGATAAAAGCATTTAGTACAGCTGCAACATGTTATGTGAAGGAAATTGCAAAAGTTTTCTCTAAATTCCGGGATCCGCAAATGGTAAATAACAATGTTGATAAGTGAATTGCTAAAATGAAAGAGTTTGATAATGTAGACTGATAACACAGGTATTCTTTGGCATGGGACGCATAGGTGGACAGCAAGCACCAATATTTCAAATGGAAACCACGTGATAATAAAGGCCGCTGTAACCAATAACATTGTCTTGGCAAGTTTATCATCGTTTGTATTTCTATGTGGATTTGGTAATCGAGCTTTTAGAGTTTTCCAAATAAAGCCGTAACAGAAAATTGTGATGAGCAGAGGAGTAGTCAGAGAGACCATGACAATAGCAACAAAATGTAGACGAGCAATGATAGAATAATTCAAAAGAAGTCTCGAAGATGAAACCAATGCAGCTAGGAACCATGGGGTAGCAATCGCTAAAAGGTAAGCCCGAGAGCTGAGAAAGCGATGACGGAGTGGCTTCCCAATAGCATGCATCCTCTCCAACGATATAACAGCAATTATGAAAACAGATGCCAGGCCCACTAGCATGTCAGCACAGTCAAAAACAAGAAGTAGTAAACGTGTCATATAACTGTTGTGAAATGTCACGAAGATGGGAAAAGGATTACCAAACCAATAAATCCAAACCAACCATTAAAATCCCAACAATTATGATACCCGTTACAAATTCCTAATTACAATAAAGCTTTCGTTTTCCCTGGAAAATTTGGCTAAAAGCGTTTGAAAATTTTTAATTTGGTGATGTTTAGTTGTTGTTACGTTTCCAACAATTAACCAACCTTTTGGAAGATACGACCCACGCGATTTTCTGGACGAATGGCTGGTCAACCTCTTTCAGTTACTTGTCGATCCTGTAGAGCCAATCCACCGGTCGTGAACCCGCTGGTTGTGAATCCGCCGGTTGAGAATCACCGGATGGCAACCAGAATGTTAATGTCCTTTTTGTACTTCACCAGGAAATACTTTTTTTTTTTTTGGCCCGATCGCGGCCTGTTATCTGGACGATTGTCGGGCTATTCCGCGTGGCTAGTTAACGAACTAATATTTCGCTCTTCTTTCGGCCTTTGTGGTCGTTGGATGGTTACAAAACCGTACGAATTTGTTCGGCGGTGGCTGTTGACGGATTAGTCGGCGTCTGGCTCTTGCTGAATCTCGCTTGTTTGTATTTTCTTCGGCCTTTTGGTCGTGGGATGGTTACAAACCGTACAGGTTTGTTCTGGTTGGTTGACGGACCAGCGTTGGGCGTTTACTTTCGCTGTGGATGTTGTACAAACGTGGCCGTTTTGTTCGGCGGTGACATCTCTTCTGTTGTATTTCCTTCATTTTTGCGGTCGTGGGATGGTTACAATGGTGACCATTTGTGTTTTGTCTTTTCCTTCGGCTGATGGGCCTTTGGATGTTTGTTATGAGTTATGATAATGGGTCATCGTTTTTTGCTAGGTCGTCTTACTTGTATTTTCTCCTTTGAAAGGATGTTTATACATGGTAACGCGAGAAGTTACGTGATGTTTTTTGTTTTTCACGAGGCCTGTAATGAGGTTTTTTATGCATAACTTTCTCTTTGTTCCTTTGCAGAGATTGCGTGAGGAGGTGAGACAGTTAAAGCAGTCAGTGGAGGCAGTAAACCAACGCGTCGCCTGAGAAGCTCGTGGAACAGATATTGGCTTATGCTTCCCGCCCGTTGACAGAGTTTAACAAGTATGAGGTGCTTGAGATGTTGGAGACTCTGCATAACAAGGCCGCTGACCGTAATCATGACAGGAAGAACTACTATCGGCTCGTTCATCAGTCGGCGAGGGAAAAGGTGGAGTTGTCGAAGGACCACTTCAAGGACCTTGTTATGCGCCTATTAGGAGACAAGGACCACGAGAGGGTCCTGGATATCGTTTCTAAAGTAGAAAAGAAGTCAAATCGCAAGAAGCCTCAAGCGAACGACAACAGGGGTGCTGGTGTGGCACGTCCGTCTCGTCTATGTTATTTTTGTCATAGGCGAGGTCATATCAAAGCTGATTGTCCTGATTTGAAGTCCAAGCAGAGGAAAACGGATCCCAAATCAGACAAGTAGCTTGTGTTTAGATCTCGTTAGTTCGCACCGGTGTTATAGGTTGAGGCCGCCTGGACAAGGCTGTGTGTTGTAATATTGCTTAATTCTTTGCGATAATAAACAAACTTTTGTGTGCATTGAATCAATCTAGTGCATATTTTACTCTGTCTATTTTGTCAACATAGTTATAACGACTTTGAAAAAGGGGTATCCTTGAGACAAGGGCCCTCCAACCTCGCTGGTCTTAGCTGTTATTTCTCTGCTGACTTTGACGGGGATGATTTTAATATGGTCTTAGATTTTTCCGCAATTCAATTTAAAGGTGTCTTCACTACCCCCTTTTTTCCTAGGGAAACATGTGGTGTTGGGAAAAATCTGACTCCTTTGATCTTCGACTTCAGGAGTTACAAGGCAAAGAAATTGAGCTTCCAATGTCCTGGGTCGATTGTTTCGGTAACCCCGTCGAGGTCAGTGGAGAAGTGACAGCCTGTGACCGTGTTAGATTACAGAGAATACAGAGGGGAGAGTTAATTGGTGATATTTCGGAGTTATTGTTCCGTGACCCACATTGTTTTCGAGCTGCAGAATTGCATAACCATTTCGAGTATTGGCAGTACTGTTCAATGCTAGAGTTGATGCTTTTGTTGACAATAAGGCCGTTGTCGAGGCTTGGAACAACCAGGGTGGTAGAAGCTTGGAGCTTAATATGGCATTGAAACGGCTTTTCTTCACAACGTCGAAGCTTAGCTTATCTCTGCACATGTCTTACATTCCGACTGGTCAGAATCCTGCTGATGCTCCATCAAGGCGCCTGTCCCACTGAGATAGTAAATTGTCGGATGGCTTGTGGCAGATTGTTCAGAAGGAGTTTGGTGGTAGGGAAGGCCATACTTGCTACCTTATGGCCTTGGATTCGAATAGTATGACGGATGCGCACGGGTATTCTCTCCCTCATTTTACGCCGATTCCCTCTCCCGGATCGTCTGGTGTAAATCTCTTCACACAGGACCTTGCTTCCCTCAGAGCGCTTATGGCCCAGACCGTATGTTTTTTTCCTCCCATGGCTTTAACGGGACCTGTCTTAAAATTTCTACAGAGTTTTAAACAGTCGTGCACAGTAATGGTGCTGGACGTGTTTCCCAAGAAGTACTGATGGCCTCTCCTTATGAATAAAGCTGTAAAGAGTAGATGTCTGGCTGTTCGTGGCGATGGCAACGCTCTCTTGGTCCCGTCAAAAGGGGTGGCTGCCTCACAAGGGCATTCCTGGAGATCTCTGGGTTTTGCAGTGTGTTTTAGGTGTGTCTTGGCATACATTTTGATCTGTTGTGCTACTGGTTTGTGGTGTATGATAGGTTCTTCTTTTCTGGTTTGTAGGAGCTTCCAGTCATGGCAAAGCTGTTTGTCAGTCGGTTAAATGCCCAGCCTGTGGACACGCTAATGATTTTGACTTCCGTTTTTGTCAACGTTGTGGCTACAAGCGAAGGTTATGACAACGCTTGTCAAGGAACACTCTGATGTTATCGTTGACCTTGATGGGATTGAGGTGCGGTTGCAGCAGTTACTTCACTACGATCAGGCAACCAGTTATAAAAAGCAGAAGGATTCTCTTCAGAGGGAACTTGAGGCTTTTCTTGGTGCTCTGCCGGGTTTTGTTACTCTCGCGACAGTGACGCCTAAGGACTTGTGTCGCTTCCTGATCTTTAAAGACAAGCGTAAATCCGCGATTGCCAAATTAATCAAGAGAATGTGAGGTCGCTTTCGAAGCTTTCGTTTGGAAAATATGAAAATGGTGAAGGCGTTTCCAACAATTATGAGAAATGCGACTATCCCAAAACATATACTCCAGAGGATGTTCCAAGAATCAAACTCCATTATTTTTAATCGTCACCAGTGTGTTTATTGGATTGTCTGACTGGAAATAGAGAAGAAAAATCAACTATTTAGCCTGATTACAATGTAAATATAACTCTGCAGCCGTTTTCCTGACAATTGGTTCTTTTTTTACCGACAATACTACCACATACAATGGTTCCTTTTTGTACTTCACCAGGAAATACTTTAATCTGACAAGTAAGAAAACAATATTTTCTCTTATAGAATAAGTAATCTGGCGTTTTAAAGAAACAGGTCTGTCACTTTCGATGTAAAATTCTATCTCTTCTGGAATAATATCAGGGCCCAGGGAGCATTTTTTTAAGTGCGGGAGTCGATGACCACCTATGTAAAAATGGGGGGGTGGGGAGGGTAGACTCTAAATTTACCGAAATTTTGTTTCCGATTGCAGTCACCAGTTATGATCAGCATATCTATTTGCTACGTCGGCAAGGCAAATTTCTCTGTTCTCTCTTTGTGGCTCATAAGTATTGTTGGAGCACTGAACCCAGGCGTAGTCAATCGATAGAAGTCGATATCGAAAATGAATCGATACACTCGATATCAATCGATATCAATCGCCGATTGCTATCGATTAATATCGGTAATCGATAACAATCGAACTCACAGAAAAAATTATCGATTTTTATCGATTGGCAAAATTGATAACAATCGATAATCGATAATTATCGATAACAGTCGATAACCCAACCCCTCCCCTGCGGGGGCCCTGAATATTACTTTAGTATACGGGTAGCCAAAATAACCAAGAGCCATAATTATGGCTCTTGAAATAACAGAAACTGTGATCGTCTACAGATTGGTCATGACGATCACTGACAGCGATTTTTAAACTTGACAGTGACATTTATTTTCTTAAAATGTCCAAGCCCAAATTTTGCGACTTCTACAGAGAATTGTATGGAAAGCTAACTTTTTTTAAAATTAAATCTGTGAAGCATCGGCGTGCCGCACAAATACTGAAGACATGGCCAGGAATAAAACAAAATAACTAATCAAGACACAATCTCCTCACATTCGATTCGTTAAACAAATCGAATTTTTTCCGCCGATTCATTGCTTTTAGAGAGGGAAACACAGAGTAAAGTTATTATAAATCACCACGAATGCTGGGAGACTGATATTTTTCTTTTCATTTTCTTGTCCTGCTTTCGATTAAAAACACTCCTCACCTTTAGCAAAAGCTGAGGAGACTTCTTCCGAATCAACTCAAAAAATCTTTTGATATATAAACGAGTATTGTTAAAACGCTGTTCCGACACTGAATCAGCATCTAAAGTTTTAGCGGCGTCGACGTTCTCGAGTGCAATATTTTGGAAAGAATTTATTGACATAATTACATTTGAAATACCACACCATCAGAAGAAATGTAGGTCACATAATACGAACTGGATATAGAGTCCATAGCAAGAACATGTTATAAAATATTAACACCGGCGGCCAAAAATATTTTTTTCCTGCAGCAGAAGGATTTTTTTGCCAAGCCCGTTGTCAAAGGTATCGACAACTGAGTCCACAGCAACTGTTTTATTCTTAAGAAAAAAGAATTTTGGAAAACTTAATCAATATTATGAGGTGAACGATAAATTTCTGACTTATTTGATTAAATTAGACTGTTTATTTTTCTCTGAGTTTTTAATTAAGTAAATTTAATTCGATATACTGTGTTATAGAAAATTTTACTGTCCTTTTTTGCAATTAACGAGACAGAGCTGATACGCTTTTTTCTGCTCCGTTGAAGTCACTGGCCTATTTTCAATTCTTCGTCTTTATCGCCACTTGGAAATTAGAAAATGAAATAAAATTTGAAATATAATATAGCTGTCCGGCAAAACAATGGGTTTCGACTTTTTCCACCAAAGGAGGTTTCAATCAACATTTTTCCTTTTTCTATACAGAGAAATGAAACCTTTTCTGTTATTTGAGTTTCTCCACATCCACATTAATTCATTTGTCAAATTTCAAAAACTAAGCTGTAGAGCTGCGGACCGCTGGCAAAGGAACACCAACCAGTTTTTGCATCGATGTTAAGTTCATCTTCGATACTGTAAGTTTAGGTTTGTCCAGCTCCCCAAATATTCTCTAAATAGCAGATGTCTCCCTCCGAGTTGTCTTCTTGCTGTTTATGCCATGTTTTTAGCTATTATTTCGCCTAGTTCCAGCTGTAGTTCTTACTCTTGAAACGGGTGAAATGTCCGCCATTTTTTTTTCACAACCAAAACAACTCAACCTCGTTCCCAGGTCTTCTCGGTTAACGTTGCCTTAACCTGTAGCGGGATGCATTTTTGACGTCATTTCCTCGTTAAACACAAAATCCTTCCAAAATTTGGTCACCGGTAACTGGTTATGGTGAATTATGCGTGTGCTTTTAGCCAATCAGAATTGGGGAAGTATTTTGAATGAATAATAATTAGCAATTATTGCACGAGGCTGAGTAAGATGTGAAGAATTATGGAGATCAAGGATACAAACGAAAGCCAAATTCAATGATTGTCAGTTTATTATTTTGTTCATAGCGAACTATTTCTAAGTTCTTGACAAGGTTAACATCCTCGAAGACTTTCTTCAAAACTTTTGCCTATTTCTCAGCACTGTTTCAAAAACAGATGTTTTTCCTTGCAGATACTCTTCCTTTCATTAATACAGACGACTATCCTAATCTACCAACCTAATTGGCAAAAATGGAACATATTGAAGGTCACCCACTCATTTGCAATCGTCTTAAAAGTGTACCTGTATTTCTGATTGACATTAAGCGTATTCCGGTTAACCTCAGCATTGTTCGACTCAATTTATCTTCCCTCCTCTTTATATTACATTTATATTAAAAATAACTCTTCTTTGATATAAATCGTTATATATGATCAATTCAATACAATTCCGGGTGCGATTGTTTTTAATTTACTTATTTATCATTATTATTATAATAATTATTATTATTTATTTATTTTCTGTATAGATAATGTCCACCAAAACTAACTTTTGCTTTTTCTGGGTAGTAAAAATATAAAATTGTAAATTCGAAATGAATGAAATGAAATGACAAGTTGAAGAAGCCCGTTTACGTATTCTTTAAGCAATCTTTTCAAATTAAGTATGGAATTATCAACAACTCAGTAAAAGACCGGCATGTCTGGAGAAAAAGGTTCTTGTATTTTGAAACAGTTTAGGCAAATGAGGCTAATTTGGTTCTCGATTAGGTTTTTAATTTCTGTTAAGTAGAGTCGTTGACTGCCAGAAAAATATCAGTACAACCTTAGTGTGGTATTCACAACTGTATTATAAAATGTTAACCAAACTGATTGCAGAATGTTCGTGTAGTGTTATCTCAAACGTGAAATTTCTCGGTTAAAATGTTTATCATAGGTTCACTGTAACCCATATATAAGAACCTCCTTGATCTCTCTTGACAAAGGGCAGTTTCTTATAAGCGAACTCATACTGTAACTGAAATTATTGGGTGGCAATAAGAAAAACAGAGACATACTTTCCCGTTTTGGAAACAGAATTTCTACATATCGTGCTCAAAATTTTAGAGATGGTTACTTTTGCTGTGAACTTTTAATATTCAGACTTGATCATAAGCATATGCTAAACTCTAAACTCTCAGTATATAGAGGTTAACAGCTAAGGATGAATAATTAATATATTATTGTTATCATTATTATTATTATTGTTGTTATTATTATTTTTTATTACTATTATTATTATTATTATTATTATTGTTATTAAACATTGTACTCGCACTGTCTGTTTTCTCATTGGCTAATTGTAAATTTTGGAAATCATAATCTGTAGGTTGCGCGTAATGCATGATTTTCAAGATCAATTTGAAAATGTCAATGTGCTGTGTTGGTCATTATTTTCTTGAAAAAATTGTATAATAAAACAATTATTATATTCTGTTTTAGTGATATCCGGAATAATCAAGGTCTCCGTAAGTGTTATCAGCCTCGGCGTTCGGCTAGGCTGATGACACTTACCTCGAATTAATTTGATTATTCCGGATATCACAAAAACCTCATCCAATACTTGTGCATTATCTGCATGTAATCCATGGGTATTTATTATTTGTTTTGTAAATGTTACACTGACCTACACAAAGGTGGGTCTGGAGACGTCATGACTGTGATATCTTGAGCTTTTGATGCTTGAAGAACTTTTACCAGATGTTCGATCGACACTAGTTTGTTTTGGAGGCGCCTTTGATGGACAGAGGCAGTAAAGAAACATCTCAAAGAGAGCTTCCTTGAATTCAGCAATTCTTAAAGGATAGATGACAACGTTGACAAAAGAATTACCAAACTGAAGTAGTTTCATAAGATGAAAAACCACAAAAGGCCAGCCTTGACACGGAGTACAAAACGAAGCAATAATGTTAATTATGTGGAATGGAAGCCAAGTTACGACAAATGACCCGGAAACTATGAGAAGTGTTTTTGTTAAACAGTCGTCTTGATGTGCTTCTCTTGCCAGGTGAAGACGAGTCTTTTGCTTCCTCCACATTAGAGAGTACGCAACGCATGTGAAAAGAAGAGGGCTTGTGAGAGAGACGATAATGATCACAACAAAAGCCAGTTTCGATATGATATAAAAATGAAGCAGGACTCGGGCTAAAATGCCAAGATGAGCTACGATCCAAGGGATACCTATAACACACGTGTAGAAACGCAACGTCAGCGTTCGATGGCGTAAAGGCCACAAAACAGCGTGCATCCTTTCCAATGAAATGCTAGCCAAGGTGAATATTGATAAAACTCCAGTGAAAATATCAACACATTGGAATGAAAGTATCAACAGACGTTTAGTCGTGCAAATTCCAATAGCAATGTACAGAGGCACAGCGAAGGCTCCGACCATAAGATCCGCAATGGCCAAGCTAATCAGTAGGAAGTGTGGGCGTTTTCGAAGTTTCTGTTTCAAAAATATCACAATGGTGATAAGGTTTCCGATGGTAATAACCACGGATGTTACGGCAAATGTCAGTGTCCAGAAAATGTTCCAGTACTCTGTGAAATCCATGACAAATCTGAATCATAAAATTTGTCAATATTGCAATTTACCTGCGAAAAAGAAACAAATCGTTCTATTTAAGTGAGTTGCAATAAAGCACTTAGTGGTCCACTTAGGGAATTCACTTATGTGACTGCACTTACGATTCGTACGTTTTCACTTAAATGTCGTTTATGCAGCAGAAATTACGCGCAATGCATAAAACTATTTTTACGGGAAAAATAGCACGTAAATTTAGGGGTCCTTCATCCTTACTGTTTTTACTTAAGTTAACCGGATTTTTTTCTGGGAAGTTTTTTCTTTACGTAATTCCGTTCTAATGCGCTTTGTTAACCTCTGATGTGTACTTTAAAGCCGTCGTTGAAAAAAAAGAAGAACAACAAACATTTCCAGTAGATGTTCAGCCTCGGATTTATTCTTGAAATATTCTTAGAAAATATATTCTTACAGAAAAAAAAAAGCATAGACGAGCTCATCACCAAGATACTCGGAAAGGAAAATCCCTCATTCGCGTCTATAGTTGGTGGAAGTAGGCCCGTTGATGGTTGTAATGGAAAGGAAGAGTACTTCAGAGAACGAGCAAGACGAAAACCGCGAAAATTGTGATTTAGTATTTTGAATATTTTATAGAAAAGAAGCAATACAAATAATAAATGTTATTGTTATTGTTAGTAAATTTTAGGGCACAAGTACATGGAGAAAGGCACATTCAGAAGATAAATGAAGAGCATTATTTGAAGAACATGGAATTAAAATGGTATTTCTTAAAAAGAAGGAACAGCTGCAACTTAAGACGAAAACTTAACAGTGATGAGTAGTTTAGAACCTGTGCGGATGTTGCTTTAAAAAATATTTTTGAGTATGTCGAAGATTCCTGGTTGAAATTTTTTTTAAGAAAAATGAGGAAACACTTCCTTTTGTTGCATGATATAAAACGTAATCTCGGTAAAAACTACCTTTCCCTATTTTATTTATCAGCATTATATGAGACACTTAATTTGATTTGTCAAAGGAGTATTTATAATTAATCATGTAATTATTACATAGTCTATGAAACTGGGTTGTGCCTAACAAAAGGACAGCCGAGGAGTACTAGGAACGAATTTCCGATTCGGGCCGACTACGGAAATTCTCGAAATCATCCAATATGGCCGGCGGCGCTAAAGTGCAGGTCACAGGCCACAGGTCAGGTCACAGGTCAGATCATAGGTCAGATCACAGGTCACACTCAAAAACAATAAGACACTGGACAGAACATGCTGCATGTCAATGACTTGCTCTAAGTTATCTTGGCTGCACGGTCTATTTGGAGATGATATTCCAACAACAAGACAACACTTCGTTCTCAGTGAAAAACATTTTTTTTTTTTTTTTCGCACAAATCACATGATTTTGGACACCTTTGTGATTTCGTTACGAAGTCTGGATATGCCGTATGATCAGCATGAAAATATCATTCCATGTGTGAAATTTAATATTGTTTAAAGGACAAAAATATCATCAAGGTTCCTTGGCAAATTTTATTTTTGCAGAGTAAAACGTCAGTCCAGAACAGTTTTGTCCAGTGTCCTATTGTTTTTGTGTGTGACTTGTGACCTGACCTGTGGCCTGTGGTCTGTAACCTGTGACCTGCACTTTGGCCCCGCCGGTATTGTTGATGAAGTTTGCGTTTATTGTGACTTTTGAAGAGTTCTTGGTCCTATATAGTGAGCAATCCTTTTATAAATGTCTTATCAATTTGTCTTG
>CALNXK010000013.1:1817500-1887500 GCA_942486035.1 Porites lobata
CAGCCGGACAGGACAACTTAATCAGAAATTTTTTAACCAATTGCCTAAAGTAAAAGGTCGGAAATTTTTCAAAGAACATAAGAATCTCAAACATCTCAAAGTGTACCGTAAAATCATGCTTCCCTGGCGATAAAAAGGGCCCTTCGACTGTCAGTCCTCAGTTTTAGAGTGTCCCCCTGGGTGAACATTCTTAGGTGATTACAACAACAAGGAATGAATAAAACTATCTTTGTTCAGCTGTCCCCAGCTGGTAGGAAAAAACCTTCAGAAAGCAAGGTGTGTATTACAATGTAACAATAACAAGCTACATGTCATGTAGTAATGCATGCAGCCAACTGCTGACATCATGAGCTATCATCATCATGGGTTTAGGATGTCCTGCTAGGCGGTACTATTTTCAAAGAATATACAAGCCAAAACGACAAGGCATGTTTTATGAAAAAGAACATTCCTGTTTAGTTACCCTGGCCTTTTAGAAACCAAAAGAGTCACCGTTTAACAATAAAAAACCCAAATATGATATACGCCCCAAAAAATGTTGCTAAAAGTCAGGATGTCCCGTTGGACAACGAAAGCTAGAGTTGTTGTACATGCCAACATATATTGCTATAATTTAGGATTTCCCGTTGGAAGGTACTATTTTCTTCTGTTATATCGGCCAGCGGGACAAGACAAATTGATACAGGGCTGTCAACCACCCACGTCATCAAATATTGAGAATTTATAGGGAAGAAATGATAGATGACGTCATATCACACGACAAATGACCTCATTTGTGCCAAAAATGCTCGTTGATTCCGATCGACGTATATAGCACTCATAAAAAGTTCATATTTAGCCACATTATTGCTTAAATTGCAGTGGCATACCAGAATTTATGGGAAAACGTTCTCGCAGTAGCTTAAACAACGCAAGGTATTTGAAATTTTATGGTCGGAAAGTCGAGTGTACAAAAAATAGCAGTTTTGGCGATTATCCGGGAGATATCAGACTCTAATCTGGAGACCGGGAGATACGGTCCAAAATTTGGAGTCTCCCGGATTATCCGGGAGAGTTGACAGCACTGCAGTGAGTGATAAGACATTTATAAAAGGATTGCTTGCTATTACGGGACTAAGAACTCTTCAAAAATCACAATAAACGCAAACTTCGTTAACAAGACCGTAAAATCACGTTTCTCTGGCGATAAAACGGCTCCTTTGGCTGTCAGTTTTCACCGCGTTTGGGCCGCCATATTGGATGATTTCGAGAATTTCCGAAGTCGGCCCGAATCGGAAACTCGTTCTTAGTACTCCTTGGCTGTCCTTTTGAACATTATTTAGGCACAGCCACACTGACGTCGAGAAATAGCATAAATTAGCCATAATTATTTTTTCTCGCTTGGATCAAATGCAGTCAAAAAGTGCTGTTGATGATTTAAAGCTTCCACTGGATTGTCTTTAAAATTAAAAACATTTTGATGAGTAACCTACTTAATCGTATCATTACATCATCGTCGCACCCTAACAACTGATTCTTCTGTTGACTAGGGGTCAATGATTTAAAACATTTTAGTTTTACAAAAAGTATATTTATATTAAAGCTTAATCATTTTAATGTTATAAAAAGGAAACATTTCACTCTCCAGTCATGTAACTTATTGGGCTATCGAACGCTAAAAAGAAAAATTTTGTTTGCCCTGACATATTTGTAAGCGCCTTTTGGACCATATGAGGGAACAACACAAAAAGAATAGTTCGATTAGGTGTGAAAACAAAAAAAAAAATCAGCTCTCGTGTCAATAAGACAAACTGTTAAAGAGTAAGAAAAATTGCTCACCGTCGGGAATTCTATGTTGGCTGTCTGATTTCCATGTAGTTGATATTTCTAGCCAAGTGAGAGACGTGACGCGATGCCTATCCATTTTGAAAAAAGAATGTAAGCAGCTGCTGTTTACTGCTATTTTGGAACTTTTGCAATGTGTTTTGAAAAATATTTATTTCAAAGAGAAAGGGAAATAGTATCGTATTAATTGTGACAAAAAATAGACACAGCTGTTCGAATCATTTCCGATCTACAGACTTTTCCTAAAGCCCAAACGAAATACTTTCTATTGGTCGTATTCAAATCTCTGGTGCAACTACGATACCAAATGCAGCTGAATATTGAATTGTCCGGTGCAGATATTTGAATGCGATTTTCAAAGTTTTCTTTTTTGGTCTTTAAAATTTAACTTATACTAACGTCTAATTCTAAAATAAGAACAGTTGATCCCATATTTAAGGATGCGTGTGTATTTTGCAATTAAATCACTTGAGGTTTGAAACATTTTGTCTATCCCTTATTTATTTTTCCTATTTATTATCCCCTTTTAATTTTAAACCTAATCTGAAGCAATCTGCAGTTACCTGCAAAGGAAAATTATTTTCAAGAAATGTTCTCCTGTCTCTTATTAAAATGAAAAGCTATCAGGAAAAAACACAAAATCATTTCCCTTCCGTGTCTAAAAACTTTATTTACTACTCAATTTTCCCTTCATCATGATAGCAATGCCTTATAGTTTTTCCTGTGGAGGAAAATTTACATATTTAAAGCCATCCATTTTGCCACCTAATACAGTACATGTATTCATGTACTTATCTCACACGTTTCTCTCTGCAGTTAGTTTTATAGAAGTTTGAAAGAGAAATAAAAGGAATATAGTGCCACTGATTCTGAATAAAACACAAATCGCGACAGTGCTAACATATCCAAATATAATACAAATGCAAAAATGCATGCAGTGATACCTAACCTAAACCAGTTGGACACTATGGTGAAGAAAATTAAAATTATATATTTAAAACGGAGGTTTAGGACGAACGTCGAACTTTTCATGAACGTAATTCACTACGTTTGGCTCGTCTCATGAAAAGACGTTTGGCCTAGGCCTTAGAGGCTGAGTTATTTCAAGGAAACTTTTACCAACAAGGCTTAAACATGAATAAACCCACTACAGTATTTAAACGCGAGGTGGTCTTTTAAGACCTTATTAAAATACGTATTTTCCCATAGTGATCACCCAGCTCACTCCAATAAAACTGAGTAAGAAGAAAATTATCCCTGTTGTAAAAGTAAAAGTAAATTTAAGGGAAGGAATGTTTTCGTAAATATTGTGGTGAATGGCAAACAATTAAACTAGAGTTGCTTATTGTAAACGAGCATTTTAAATTCGAAGAATGTAATATTAGTACGGCAAGGTTTTGGGATAACACTCTCAGGGAAACAATAAGGAGCGAGCGACAGTGAGAGATATGTCCAACACTTGTCGGAAATTAGCTGAGATGAGGCAGACTTTAAGATCAAGCTCTGTCAACTTTAAAATTTGCACTGAATTTATTGATAAATGGCTCGATAAAACAGAGTGTACGTCTCTTTGAATAGGTAAATATATCTGTTTTTTCTATTTTTTTTTCCCAAGCCCCTTGCTCTGAATAGACCTTGGCACCGTTTGTACACAAAACGTCATTTTAAAACTTACCAACCTGCATTTTTCATAAACTGAGTTCCGCGTTTTTTTGAGTCTAATATTTTACAAATTAATGACTAGTTTAATTAATAACTATTCTTTGAGATCGAGGAAAATATTGCTTAAGACACTATTAACCTTGAATTTTAACAATATCAGAAATAAAACCATTACAAGTTGACTTGAATGACGGGTTTATTCATGCGCGAACTGTGCATGCGTTGCGCTGAACACGCAACATGCGCTTAAGTCAGATCTTCATGTTTATACAGAATTTTCATACATGGCAAATTCTACTTCCAATCCTTTAACTTGCTATAGCGTCAATGGCTTTTAAAAGTTTAATTTGCAACCCTCGCCCAAGATGAAACTAGCTTTGCAAGTGCTGTCAGGTGCGGCTCTGATAGAAGTGGGTGTCGTTTTTCCCGACAATGAAACACACACACATAAAGCGTAAATCACCGTTGGCTTAACACTAGTAACAAACCGGCTTTACGAACTTATATGCGTTTCGACTCGACGTTTCACACTCTACATCAATGGTCAGAATATAATACAGTAAAATTGTTGTCTAATTAATTGAGCTAAGAACAGAAGAATAATTATAATTATTTTCAATTGATTGTATCCCTCACCCATTACATGTAAGCACCTTTGATTAACCCCTTTGTGATGAAAGTTGATAACGACAAAATTAAATTTTATTCTACGAAGCTAAAAGATTAAAAGGAAACAAACCGATGGTTTTTAGACCGAGGACGCATTTTAAGGGGGGTGAAGGGTAAAGAACCGTCCTCCAGGCGAACATTTTCTCTTTGTCTTAGGCGATTTTCGATGGCAACAGGACTAGGTTTTATCGTACAAAGTATTCGTCAACTAAAAAAGGGTCAGATTCCCACGTAGGTGATCGATGGGCAGGTTGAAATTATTACAAGGATTTGAGTGTCTACAGATTCACACCTCTACATCTCAAGTTGGATGTAATTATCACTGATTTTTAAATGTATTTGTCTTTCAAGTTTCACGTGTGCAGAAATATTAAAGGCCTCATTATTCCAACAATGGGGTAACCGATTGAACGATTATGTCCATCTTACACAGTGAAGGTAACTTTTCCCATCGGAAATAGCCTAAAACATCTCAAAGTTGGACGGTCTAACTTTTTTTTTGTCCATAACTGATCCTCAATTCTCAAATATTAATAACAAGGATTAGATTCAACCTTATAATGTAATTTTCTAATTGATATACTGTATGGCTAATTTGACTTTTTTAACATTTTTTTTCTTGAAAGACATTTTTTAGCAGCAGTATCCCACCTCGTATTTCCCTTCTCATTCAAATTAAGTTTTCTTCTTAAAAAGTTTTATTAACACAAGAACTAATTGTAATTAATTAGTTGTAGTCAAATACAATGACCCACTCAAATAGCCTATTGAACAACACGTCGAGTTTACTTGTGGGTCAATTATCACGCCGTTATGAAGATAGCCTGATTCTTGGACTTCTGAGGTCGTTCGTGGCCGCTTCGCTTCTCTCCGTGAAGAAGGTTCAGTGACGATGAAAATTGTGTACTCATAATGAATTCCATCGCAGGTTTACTATTCTTATATTTGAAAATCCTTCTCAGTGCTGGAGCAGAAAAAGACACAAGAATCGAAAGACGTTCCACTCTGGGCGCCATTATAACAAAGAAAGGCTTCTGTTTAAAGGGTTTTTCTTTTAAGCAGGCGAGAGTATCGAGCTTTACCTCATGTGGCCAGGTTTGTCTTAAAGATCCGAGGTGTATTTCCACAAACTTTAACCTTCTAATTGAAGACAAAAGGTATACTTGTGAGTTAAACAGCGCTGGCCTGCAAGAAGACGACACGTTGGTACCCCATAAAGGGGTGCTGTTTTCACAGTATGCTTACAAAAAGGTAAGCTTACATACATTACAATCCTTGATAACGAGAAATAACTTAAAGAAAATAAAAATAATAAAAACGAACATTTCTGTCAGTTTAAAAAGCACGAGATATTTGAGCTATGGACGCTGTTTTCATTAATGTGGCTATTGGAGGTGTTCTCCATGGTTCGCTAGGCCTTTTGTTCAGATACTGACGATTTAATGAACTTGTTTGAATATCAAATACGATAGATTGACGCTTAATATGATAGACCTCAGTTTTAACCCACTTACCAATTCTTTAAGGCGGCTGCTAAGAAAAATGAGACACTAACAAGATACGATTACGCCTTTTGATTTTATGAAGGACCACAGACTAATACAAAGGTAAAGTAAAAAACTAAACTCTGTTTACTATTTTTTGATAGCACACGTTTCATGACATAAATGAAGAGCACACGGATGGTACAGTAAATTCTTTATTCTTTCTTTGTTCTTGATATGTACTAATTTTCATAACTTTTAGCCTAATTTTCGTTAAGGAATGTTTGCGATTGTCAACTATCTGATGTTCAGACTACCAGTACAGTTCTCCTTGAAAGTCTGAAATCGGTAGGATAAAAAGACACCCACGAAGGTGCCATGATCCCTAGCCCACTCCCCGCCCCAATCACATCCCTTTGAAGTGGCTCCTGGCAATCATTATCCCTTTGAAGTGGTTATATTCGACGACAAAACAACAGTTGCCAGTTGATTTAGAGATCTCTTTTCATTCTTGTTTCAGGTTATGCTTTTGCGTTCACGTCAACTGGAGGCACTGAAGCTGTTTCCCTAAGTGGAACACCTGATCGCGCTTTGACAGAAATGACAATTTGTTTATGGATGAAAACAAATCAATCATCTGACACCAACGGAACTCCACTGAGTTACACAGCTAATGGCAGGAAAAACGAAATTGCCATAAACGACTATAAAAACTTCAATCTTAAGATTGGTCGGAGAAACGTTTGGAATCTTTTCTTAAGTTAAGCCCATGCAGCAAACGTTTTTAAGGAGCTTTTAGTAAATTTTGTAAATTTCTTTATTTATTCTTGTACTTTTTTTATTGTAATTGCATTCAAAATAATGCTATATAATCATTGTTCCTGAAAAGCCCCTTTGGGGAGGTAACAATAAGGTATGTAAAAGGGCCAAAATTAGAAAAAATCCGAAACAACTTAAGCCACCAGCCTGAGAAAAAACAGCCGACAGTGCACGACGCCACCTCATATAAATGTCATTTTTCAACATTATCACTTGAAAGATTCTTTTCTTACTTCCTTACTTCAACCCTCTGATCCGAGAAAGAAGCTTTCTCTATTTTCTTATCTTTATTGCTAGGCAGGAGCAGGGTTATGGGCTTCTGTTCTGGGTTATCAGCAGGCTACCTCGACCTTTCCCCTACCAGTGGAAATGCTTGGAGTCCTTTTTTTTTTTTAATATGGGGGCCGGCGGTTAGAAAGAAGATCAGCTATCATGGCAACTTAATTTTATCATTTTCTAATCAACAAAGCTAGCTTAGAACATTTCAGTCCGTGTTAAGGCTTTAATTTTTTAGCTTCACTTTCATTATCATATCCTGTCTTATCTTCATCGGTTTCAGGCCAATTTCAGTCTCTGCCAACGATGGGAGATGGCACCACATTTGCCTCACATGGCGAAGCTCAAATGGCTCGTGGAATTTTTATAAGGACGGAACGCTGGCTGCGTCTGGCTCACCGTTAAATGCAAGGCATGTGATTAAGGCAGGAGGATGTCTTGTTCTGGGTCAATCCCAAAAAGACGTTTGCGGTGTTTTCAAAGCCGACAAGAGATTTTTTGGCCTTTTAGCAAACGTCAACATTTGGGACCAAGTACTTTCTTACACTGCCATTACTGCAATGTCTCATTCCTGCTATTCTGGTATTGGAAATGTTGTCAAGTGGCTCGACTTCAGCGACGCTGTCATGGGCAATGTAGAGGTGACGCCCTCAACCTGTAAACCTGAAAGTTAAAGTACACCTACTTGCCGTATAGCAGCCAGAATGAAGTCAGCAACTCAACGAAGATGTATTGTTTAAATATAAATTATCTTGGGTATACGTATTATGGTCGTTCCAAGAGATATTAAAAACAGTGCTAACGAAAAATTTTGGGTGACAAACAAGGTGTATTATAAGAGATGTACAAATGGCGAATGTGAATAAATTTCAGTCTTCCTCAAAAAAATGAGCTTCTGATGCGAATTATTCGCGAACTAAGAAACTTGTAATGTCAAATAGCGCTTACTAAACAAGAGTCAGGTTCTAATTTTTTCTCATTTTAATGTAATCGAGGCAAAGCCCAGTTTCTCGAAATTGCCGCATGCTTCAGTCAGTTAGCTGCCATTCCTTCCCTATTTATGTGAATAAACGAACAGTTTTGCATCGATTCAATACATTTTAGGCTCACATACCTCGTGAGTCATGTAACTGAAATATAGCTGGAAAATATTTGTCATGATTTTAATAGAAGTCAGCCACAATCTGGTAACGCCTCTGATCTTCGATTTTTCGTGTCAAAGACAGAGTGAAATCAGGATAAATCTTAGCCTGCATGCAAATTTGCGCAAATGTGTCCATAGGCCTTCTCGAAAAATACATTTCGGAGACGTATTTGAGACGAACAGCCAGGTTCTGGCCACATGTGGTTCAAGCAAATTCTTATATTGGCTACTTTGGAGATATTTTTGGTCGTAAAGAAACTGCTTTTCGGAATAGGTCTATTTGTTGGAAAAGGTTTCAAAAATCCAGCTAGATATAGTTTGTACTGTTTCCTTACTCATGTGTCTTGCCAAAACTTACCAAAACCAATATTTCCAAGAAATGTAACCTTCAACCGGGCAAGAACTAACGCGCGATCTGTCTGATGGCTGAAGCTCCTTTCAGAAACAATCATCGCGGAGAAACAGCTAGGCTGCTGAGTAGGGCGCAGTACAAAAGAGCGTTTCCTCAAAAGTGAATACTATGTGAGAGGTACCTCCCGTATTGGACAGAGTATGGCATGAAGTCCTTTGGCTTACCATTTGGCTTGATAAAACTTAAATGCAAACCTAATTCGAGTTATAGAGAACCTCTGCAACAAGGCCACCAGTACTGTCTACCTTTATGGCGGCATACGAGGCTGGTACAGAACGACGGTCGGAATCAGACATACAAGGCTGTCTCCTCTCACCCTCTCCTTTTCACATCTTTCTGAAGAAAATTAAGGCTAACACGCTAGAAGATCACAAAGGAATATTCAGCATCGGAGGCAGAATAATCACCAACCTACGTGTTTCCGATGACATTGATAGAATGGAAGCAGAAGAGGAGGAACTGGTCTCTCTAGTGGATCACCTGGACAAGATCTCTACGCCCTTTGGCAGCGAGATTAGAGCAGAGAAGACCAAACAACACAGGTACAGTCGTCCAATCCTGAAGTACTTTTCAGAACTGCACAGAAGGCAGCAGCAATATTGAAACTGAAGACCATCTGAAACGGCAAGAATATCGCCTTAGCTCAAAGGTCAAACTGATGCACTCTCTGGTTTTCTCGTACTCTTGTACGCCTGCGAAACCTTGACATAGACAGCGGACGTCCAGGAGAAATTGCAGGCCCCTTAGATGAAATACTTTAGTAAACTGCTTGGCATCTCGTACAAAGAGTCATCAATAACGAAACAGTCAGAGACAGAAGCAGGGAAAGGCATCGGGCCCTAAGATGACATTTTAACCACGCAAAAGTGGTTTGGGCATGTATCAAGGTCAGTAGGGCTCACGCCACTCAAGATAATCTTACAAGGAAAAGTGCCCGGAGAGAAAAGAAGAGGAAGACAAAATAAGCGCTGGGAGAATAAAATTTGATTGGACAGGGTTGAAGTTCGTTGCGCCCCAACGGTCATCATGGCAAGGGGATAGGTGTAAGGTGTACTGATGCCTCAAAAGATATTTCAAGCAACATTAATTATCTGTCGATCCTAAATATAATTACAAAGTTATTTATGGTAAAAATGACAAAATCTGTAACCTCAACAAGTGAATCATATACCACACGCCTTCAATCCCACCCCTAGCACAACCCTTTATAGCCTGTGGCGCTTTAAGTTGCCACCAAGTCCACCAGGATGTTCTCATGGCCTTTCTGACTACGGAAACTGAAGTCACTAAAGCCTGGTTTTCGTTAGCGCATAAGCATAAGCACAAGCACACATGTAAGCAAGGGAGAACACCGGCGACATAAGCATAAGCATAACCAGAAGAAGAACGGACATGTTCATTCTTCTTGTGCGTATGCTTATGTCGTAGCTTTGACTAGTGAGAACCGGGTCGACATAAGCACAAGCATAAGCACAAAGGCCTGGACCAATCTTAGGACACTTTGACCCAGAACTCATGCGAAAATATCAAAAGCAATGTGGCGTGCGTATGTCCCTATGCTCATGTTGGTGCCTATGCTTATACGCTAGTGAAAACCGGGCTTAAAAGAACCTGTTTAGATAACGACCTGGCAGGATAAAGCCTGAACAATATTTCCGCATTGTGGGGGAGCGCTGGATGACAAAAAAGCAAACGAGCAACAACAACAAAAGATATCAGTTTATTGTTTAAGGCAGGCTTATCTCATGTACGTTCCTCAATGAGAATTCGTGGTGCCCGTAATGTGGTCCCATTCGTACTGGGCTTAATTCGCGATGCGCTGTTAGAAATCTCATGCCCACCTCACGTTCTCTCCCAATCCAAAGGTAAATCCAACCAATTTTGATGCCAGATATATACCTTCCTAATGATACCTTGTAAGTCCTTCCGAATGTATGCATATTGTGATTAATCAGGGGTGATATGGCTGCCCGCGCTTGAGGTCTGGCTCTTAACATCGCAGATTATGGTACTTTGTTTACTATTTACAGGGCAAAACCGGTTGGTTCACGCTTTGGGTAGGTGGTAAGCAAAATCCAGGACTGGTAACTTGCGCCCTGGAATCGCGTTTACTATTTGTACAAATCAGTTCCATTTACCGAAAAGCGGACGCGAAGACCTGAGACGAATCAAAAAATGGCTTTGAAGAAAAGAAACACGATTTCCATATGGAGCATTCCGTCTGAAAAAAACAGGACGACCTTTCCGGATTTTCCGCTGGAACGACCCAAAAAGTAGTAGTCCATTTACTTTCCAACCGGATTTTTTGAAAACGTTTTGTAAATGTTAGTAGTGTGGCTGTTTGCTGAATTTTAGTTTTTACTGGTTACGTAAAAAGAAAGTGACTCTTCCAGTAGACAGCGGCCCAGACGTCCCAGATTTGTTCGATGGTCGGCGATTATTTCGTACAAATGAAAATTTATACCCTCAGGGGCGTCCGCGATGGAAATCCTCTTAACATTGCTGGGCTGCAGTCCCCTATCACACATACAAGATGGTGTCTCTCGAGAATCTGTCAGACTTCTGGCGATTACCCGATATATCGGCAAAATCTGGGACGGTCAGACAAAAGTAAAATCCTCGATCGTCTTGGATCTTTCCGACATATAAAAACCAGGTTTTAAGAGAACATAGACTGTACTGCATTGAGTATTCACCCGGGCACAATTACTTATGTAGCTTACACACATTATGCTTTTGAGTAAAGATCATAGACACAAATACTGTGATTTTGATACCCAATTCCCCGTTCAACTGATAATTTAATTGCATGCCATCTTGCATTCTATCACATTAAGGACTACAAAATAAAATAATGAATGTTACCGCAAGTTGTGTAAATTTAAGGCTACCTCTAAAGCATGTTTATCTTCTAGTTAAACGCTACTCTCTCTGCACTGTTCAGACGAACCGCCCTTTCAACATGCGACCACTGACTTTTGGACTTAAATCAGGGGAAATCAGCATAGTGCCATTCGAATTCACCAAACTATGAGTTACCCGCGTAACAGAAGTAGTGCTGTCACAGGTGAAATCTTGTAACAGAACGGGCTGACCCTCATTCTGTGATAACTTTCGACTAAACAGTTCTGCCAATGCTTCTTTGAATTCTGGAATCCTAAAGGTGTACACTGCAGCGTTCATAAACGAGTTACTATAGTGTAAAAACTTAATAAAGTACACCATGTTTGCGGGAAAAGTACATGTTTTGCAAAAATGTACTAAAATAAAGATGAGCTGAAACGGAAGCCAGGAGAGAACGAAAATGGCAGTTACGCATAGCAAAGTGATGCTTAGTCGGCGTTCAACGGTCATGTTCTTGCAGTTTTTAGCACTGTTATTTTTCTGATTAATTTTATACACTATGGTTACATAAGCAAAGCTTACAACGGACAAAGGAAGTGACAGAGACAAAATGACCACAGTGTAGAAACTTTCTTTAACTACCCGAAAGTAAAAGGCGATACCAATGGATGCCACACATCCGGAAAGGAACCAAGTGGCTGCGATGCAGATGAAATAAGCCTTCCTGGGAATCATTCGAAACTTGTAAGGAATAGACACCGCCACAAGTCTTTCTACAGAGACGATTGCCAATGTGAATACAGAAGACAGCCCAGAAAGTATGTCAAACGTTGAATGTACTATCCGCAGTGCTAAACTCTGTCCCCACGTCTCGAGATCCACCAGGCAAACGACAAATAGCGGAACTGAGATGGCACCAACTAGAAGGTCAGCAATAGACAAGTTCATGAGAAAGTAGTGCGTGTTTTTACGACGAGGTCTGGTTTTTACAAAGACCGCTAAGGCCACTGTGTTTGTCAGAATAATCAAGATGGACACAACACCATAAGATGTCCCCCAGAAGGCTGCTTCAACGCTTGATAGTTGTGCTTGCGAAGATTTACTCAAGGAAACCGACGAATTGTTCATCTTTTCTCTGACGGAAGAAAATAATAATAATAATAAAACAGACAAGTTCAAACCGCGGGTGAGTTACTTGATTATTGTTGAAGCTTGGACCGGCTTAACATGATTATTCTCTCCTAAGCATAGCCTGTCAAATGTTGAATTACTAATAAGCGGCTGTTTTGAAGTCATGATTGTGCACATATTAACACACTTAACTTATCCGGCGTCCACATTAAATGCCACATTTTAGTATGATGTTTGCAATACAAAATATGATAACTGGAGTAAATATGTTTTTCTATACCTACCAGCAGTTATTTTATTAAATTTATCAGCATATTTGAACGTTCTTTTATTGAAAACTAGACGCCTTATCATAAAAGGATTAGTAATTTTATTTGCCTAAGCCCTCTTTACATAGACGTGACAACGTTGATTTACCTTTTCATTGTTAGCAGGTATTCATCGCTTGGATTAAACTTTACAGTACACAACTGATTACTTCCCTTTTACAACAGACAGTATTAGGATTATGGCCTTCATATTGCTGCAAGTTGTGTTTTATATTCTAAATTAATCAAGATGTCTCGGAAAACATCTATTTACTGACAGGTTTACATTTACTGCAGGGGCACCCAACGAGAATATAGTTCAAAACCATTTAAACTAAGCATTGTTAAACGTATTTTAGTATTTAAACGGTAGATAAAGGCATATTTTTATCCCCTAAAAATTTTTCATCTGTTCGGATTTCCTAGCTGAAAGTCTAGTGATCCGAAAATTATAGAGATCAAAACTTACTTTTCGAAAATTTCAGCCAGAAAAAAGGCTCCCGAAAATTCTAGGTGACCTTTTAGGGTAAAAATCCGTTAAAAATAGGCAATTATACCATTTTTAGATGTTCGAAAATCCTAGGAGAGGCAGGCAAGCAAGAAATTTTACAACAAATATTTCGAAAATTCTAGATCTCAAATCGTCTTCCGAACAGATATTCTTCCGAAAATTGTCGTTGGGTGCCCCTGATTTAATTGCGATAAAGTAAATTGTCACGGCAACAACGAGAAATACAGAAAGCTGAATAGTCATTAATTAGACACATAGGCTACTTCAAACTGAAGGTAGATATGGTGCGCTGTATCCATTTAGCCAAAGCTTCCGGTTTGAATTTGCGACAACTTCCTGGAGTGAATGGAACATAATTTTTAAAAATTTCCAAAAAGAGGGCAACCTCAGGTGGTATAGCCAAATTGTCGACAATTATTTTATGATGTTCACAACCACCTTTAAGATAAAAAAAAAAAAACATTCTATGATTTCTGATGAAAAAGGCTTGTTTTTTGTTTTTTGTTTTACTTTTTTATCTGCCAATAGACGAAGTAGAATTTCTCAGAAATCGTCTGCCAATCAGTGAATATAAATTGTCCAATACGTTTTGTATATCTACAACCTTAATCAAGTCGCCAGAAGCGTCTTTGACTGAAACGTGTCATAATTATCAAAAATATCGCTTATTTTTTCCCTAAAAAATTGGTACCGTCTGAGAAGTGTATAATTGTCATGACAAGTTTTCGAAAAAATTCCAATTTACAGATGGAAATATGATTTTGAAATTTCTTTTAGTCAGTAAGCAAAAGTATCAGAACTCACTTTGCTGTTTACAGTTATATTTATTATTTGAGTTAGACTGAGCCTGGTTTGCGTCACTATAATTCTTTAATCGTCATTAACGTCCGAAGTATAACAAAAAAAACATCACGACAATGAAATTCAAAACTTGCAAACCGAGTCTTGATCACATTAACAGCCTAGGAGTTAGCAACAACTGCCAAATTCGATCTTTACTAAGTCAGTTCTTGACCCACATTTTCTTGTCGAAACAAAACTGAGAATTCAAATGCCACTGAGCTTTTCCGATACATTTGATTTATAATCATCAAAATTATGTTACAAGATGAGTGTCGTGTTATCTATTTCTACGTGTCTGCAATATCCGCCCGCTTTAATTTTGAGTTGCTTTTCGATAGCTTTCTTTGCCGGGGAAACTGATAACTTTGTAAAGGTTCTGCAAAACCACCGTTCAATTACACTGTATTCGAATTTCGATTACGGACACCGTGGTCGTCAATACGTAATAATTTTCTAAAGGAACGGCTGTATGTTAATATGACAAGATATTTCTTGGTCCCCGGAAAGAAAGAAATATTTTTCTTATCGTAAAACAATCATGCTCGCTAAAAGCTACATAATATGGGCTCTTCAAAAACAAATGATTTATAGACACCACAGCATGGTCTTGTCGCAAATATCTCGGCAGCGAAGACATGAGTCATCAATGATATTTTCGTCTCAGTGCATCCCATTTTTTTAAAAGGAAAACGTAGAAGTCATTGCGTGCAACTGCGAAGAAGATCCCGGATCTTCCTCGAAGACGCCGCTAAATTTTGAACGAAATAACTTTGGGAGTGCATAAAGTACCCCTCGGTATCCAATCACAATGCGCCCTCTTATGTCCTAGTATGGCTATATAGCAAGGCATGCTATTGAACTTAATTGCGAGGCCGACGATAAAAAAAACGCACGACACATTGTCATTAGTTAACAAAACATATGCAGACGTTTGTCCCTCAAAATACGAAGGCAAAATGACCCTCAGATACAATAGTGGTTTTCTTTTTATTATTTCTTTGTAAAATTGTATTCGAAGACTTTCTACCAGTACGAGCCTATAATGACGTCTTTCATAAAGAAAATTTAATGTTTTACTTCTTAAATAATCGCGAAAAAAATCATGAATAAGTCATGTATACTGTTTTGGCGGACACCTGGTATTATTATTCGACTGGGATTTTTTTTCTTTTCTTACCAAAACTAAGAAAATTAATAACGTAAAACACAATACATTTCGTATAAATTTTATGCAAGGCTTGCTCTTCAACTTGTTTAATATCAAAAAAACTTTTAAGAATTGATAATTCAGCAAGTCAATAAAGAATTTAACGACCAAGATATGATGACGATTGCCTCGTACTAAAAAATAAACATAATAAATGTTTATTTTAACGTGAGTGAGATATATGATGAGGTGTATATACTCAAATGGTAAATACTGACTTTGGAGACGTTAAGTCGAGAAAAAATATAAATATACAACCTAAAAATCAGGGAATCAGAAGAACGGGTTTATTCAATTTGTGGCACGTAATCTTTTCGGCATTCATGTGGAGAGAGCCCTGTAAGAAAATTTCGCCACAAAACACCTGCAATTTTCCTAACCTGAAATTTAATTTTCCTTCAATTTCTAGACTTGTAAATTATTTCTTACTTCATTCATCGACATCAGTAGGCAATTCATATTTGTGATTTTCACACTAATGCTATTAATAGTCTCAAAATTCTCTCTAATGCTAAACTACCTTATTTTTACAAGAAGGAAATGAAGTCGATCGTTCCTTGAGAAGCTGTAAATTCATTTACTGGTTACAAGCTTTTATAACTGAATCAACATTTATCTTGAATATCGACTACATTCACTGTAACGTTATTGGACAGGTATAGATTTTAAGCAAACTATGCCTTCTAACAAAGTGCTTTGAAAAAATTTCTTAGACTATTTGCTACAATTGAAAAACAATCCACAACAATGAAATCAAAACATTTATACCTACCCTCCTCGTTAAAATGTTTGGTTATGCCCGTTTGTTAGTTTAAATCAGGATGCGAGTCATAGGCTTTAGGTTTTGGCAGTTCCTTCTTTGGCAGTCTTGACAACTACTGATAACGAGGAGCGATGCGCTCAACATTTAAGATGTGAAGATAAATTATCACCTTTAAATTGCCACAGGGTTAAATAAAAATTTAATCAGCGGACAGGACGTGGAATTAGTGGATTGTGGACAGAAGATCTCCTAACGAATGGTAATTATCGTGCTACAATTTTAATGTCTTGGATATTTCATTTTTATAGAAGATTTCGATCCTCAACTTTCAATTCTTTATAATTATGATTTACGACACCCTTTAAAAGTAAGGAAAAACTCCCGCATTTTTTTTTTTTTAAATTTAGAATGAATATGACTAAGGTTTGATTAACAGCCTTGTAAAAGTAAAGGTGATTTCCTAGTCCAGGAAAATCACCGAATAAATATTAAAGAATATTATCCAGGCAAGACACAAACCTGCTTTGTCGTGAACAATTGAGGAAGATTGTGAAATTTCTGCCAGTCACTGAAAAATAGAAGTGAAGCAAATACACTGGAAATTAGTATATAACAATCCGCAAAGCACTTTGCAACTTTTTATTACCGCTTGCTTTAGAAGTGAGACTCTAAAAATGCAAGCATTTTTTTTTGGGGGGGGGGTTGTTTTCGTGTGTGCACGCCAAAAGGAAAACACGGTCCGAAGCGTTCCTAGCGGAGACCGTGGAAAGTGAGAATAAATGTCGCGACGTGACCAGTACGGCATATTCAAAAGATGTCGAGCTTTTCCGGAACGGGTTGGTCCACGAATTCTATCGCTTGAAAGCGTTGATTACTTTGGAACAAGCGAACATTTCGGTGGTCGAAAAAAAGAAGAATCTTTATGAGCAAAACTTCAGCGAAACTTCGATGGTGAGGCTAACTGGTCGGGTGTTGCAAATGAGTCTTGTGATAAGCATGCAGTTTTTTTAGGCAATGATTAAAATGACGCGTCATGTTCATCACGTTTTTGCTCTTTGGCAATGATGAAATTTCTCTCAAATCAAGGTACTTGATTTTAGTGTATTTATCACGGGTTCTCAATCAATTCAAACAAATCGTCAAATACGATATAAAAAGTAAATATCCTGAAGAATACTCGATCCGCTATAAAAGAAGAACGTGAAAAACTTTTAGCTAGGAAATCCTGTTTCGTGCAGAATTAATCGCCTTCACACTTCTTATCTAATCTCCAAGCAAGCGAGACTTAACGGTTTGTCAGAAAGAACTTGACACTTTTAAAAGAACTCAGCTGTTTGATAATGGTAATGTTTCATGTGATAATCCGCTCAAATTACACAGGAAACTTGTACACTTATGATATTATTTTGCCTTCTGTTTGATAAGTTGATCGAGTTGCACTAAGTTGCACTTCATGAAGAAATCAAGCCAAATCTGCTAAATCTACCAACAATCAGTGCCTTTGGTTTGTTCTTTGGCGCTGGGTTTTTTTTTCTCGTTGAATTTCTCATCGGTTTACAGAATGGAAATCGATTTAGTCTTTCCTACTTTTTTTATTTTCAGTCTTTGCATGACTACCACCTGCCTTGACATATTTGGCTCCTTACTTTATGGAACTGATTTGCAAGAGTGAACATATGCAGGGATTCTTAGCAGATTTTTCTAACCTTTGAAGTAGATATTTAAGCATTCAGTTGCATCAAAAGTTTTCTCGCAAAGAATCAAGTATGAGTAGGGGTACTTTACCGGGATTCTCGTTCTCGTAAATTTATCTAGTTTGATCGCGGTCAAACGTTAAGTAAGTGTAAATTTAATGTTACTCTAATTGCTAGTTGATAAAAAGGACAGGATTTCTAAACGCCATGGCACAACTGGAGAAATCCAACTTGTAAAAAAGAGATTCACTGTTCCCATCGCTGTTCCCTTTCGATGTTCCCTGTCCGATACCAAATTTATTAATCAGAACATTAAAATTTATGACTTTATTAAGGCATTTTGCAAAAGTACGTCTACTCATGAATGATAAACGATCCCGTTGTTTCGTGAGAAAACTGACGGTTGTTTTGTGAAAAACAGCACATGTCCTATATTAAAACTTTTTGAGGAGAATTCACAACTTCCAATGTATGTGGAAATTAAAGGCGATATCGTTAACACAGATTCTGAAAACTTTGGTGTAAGGAAATTTGATTTTTTCATTGTTATTTCCATTTTCTACGTTGTATCTTCAGTTTAAGCCAAAATGTGATAAATTTCGCATGGAGCACATTTCAGTGTAAATTCGTGACATGAACCGCATCCCCGCCTCATGTTTAAGAGTAAAACGCAAGAACAACGAAACACTAGTTAGAAAGCTTTTAGAAAAGAAAAGAAAAAATGGCAATTAGCTAACAAAAACTAGCATGACGTTTCCTCTGCCAAATTTGTTTTTAGTACATCTTTGTTTTTTGACCCTTAAAAATATTGCATGCCTTCTATAGGGTGAACTACTAATTGATTTCTCTCAAAGCTGTCAAATCTTTCGGATATATTGGAATTAAGATATGATCGGGTACTGGAAACTATAAGAGTTAAATCAATGAATAGAATATAATTTTCTGCACGTAAAGGAAATTATATGGTTTTCATAAAACAAAGGGATGAGAACATAACCAAAGAAACAGATATGGTTTGGATTGTAAGACCTTATAATCATTTGAGTAGAGTTTTTTGTTATCATATATTGCTATTCAGAATGTGATTTGTCAATACTATAAAGTGCATGCATTTTCTGATATCTTCTAAACATACTTGTGAAAATCACGTTTTGTGATGAATAGCTGCGAACAGATACGCAGGGATTTCAAATCAACACAAAAGAATGGTCTATAAAAACATTTAGATTGAGGATCGCCGTTTTTACATAGTTTTGATGTTTTTATATCAAAGGACACACTAAATAACACACTACGATTAGTTCGTTATATCTCGAATCCTTTAGATGAATATTTAAGCGGAGAATGTTTCGTGGTAAATCTGTCTCATTCCACAAAATTCATTGCTTTATTTATCCCGACAAAACTGGCTCATTTTTGCGCACAAAGGACACTTCGCATCCATTTTCTTGGTCTGATTAATTGTGAGTTTGAAGGTGCCCGATGCCCGCGGAACACTTTTCACTAAACAATTCAACTGTTTCTGTTGACAAAGGTTGTCAACTAGAAATGTTAGAAATCTAATGTTAATTCAACACATTGACGTACGTTGAATAGACAAGAAAATCTCAATTCTAAACAGCGGCTTGTTTATATTGTTTCAATCCATTCTGCATTGAATAATAAAAATTTATCTGCACAAATACTAATTGGAAACATTCATCGAGGATATTGTCGTAAATGTTTAAAATCCTAGCGAACGGTACTTCAGGAAGTAATATTTATCAGCGTTTCAAATCCGTGCAGAGTTATGGCTCTACCTCTGGAGCAGGCGATGAAGATGATAATCAGTGACAGCGGGATACTTCAAAACTGAATATGCATTGCATGTAAATTGGAATCTGGCCTGCACATAAAGGTTTTGACTACTAGACAAAACATTTTAACTGCCCACTGATATGGCAGTATTACCTCTACGAGGTAATAAAATACAATAAAAATATGTGTTAAAACAAAATTGATGAAACCATCTGAGAAAATCAGAACAGTTTCACAAATGAGGAAAACCGACAAGGAAAAAAGCAAAAAAGAAAAACTTAACTATCATGTTGTAAGTGTTGCATCCTTCATGAAGCAGTCTCTTAAAGTTAATAAATAAAATGGACATTTTAAGTTGACACTTATATTTTTCACCTTAACTTTAACGTGAAAATTTATTCCAGGAAGCGCTGCGTGTTTCGCGTAAAAACACAAAAATTGAAATCAAGAGAAACCTAAATTTATAAATGCTCGGAAAAGCTCTTTTTCCGTGTCATTATCATTGAGATATATTTCTCCAAAAAAAACCAAAAATCACAAAATAATAAAGGCCAGTTAATAGCTTCAGATATCAATTTCTAAGAAAATGGAGAAAATGGTAATTTCAATGGCTGTGGTCAGCGGTGGTAACAATTCCTGATACAACAAAATGCAATTTCCATAGAAACTAAACGTAGCTTTTCGCATCGTTCCTAGTTTTTTTTTTCTTTTTTTTCTTTCTTTCTTTTTCTTTTTATCTTCATGCCGGAAATGCTTGACTGTCTAAATTCAGCTTGCTTCATACGAACTAGTTTCATAGCGCTGAATGAAGTGTTGAAATCGAGTACATCACATCCAGTTTTTGAGCGGGATTGCAAAACTCGAGTATTTTATCTAATACCGTTATTAAAGACTGGAAAGAAAAAATGTTAAAAAGGCTGCAGAACAGCTGTACTCTTCTGTTGGTCATGAAGTGAGACCACTCGATCTTTAAACGACGGAGCATCAATGCCAGCAGGCGGAGAATGATACCGGGAGAAAGAAGTAGAGAAAGAAACCGCCGTGCAAACTGTCTCGTATTCCGTCTTGTTATTTTCAACTCACAATATTAGAAATCAATACTTACCTCACAAATTATAGTTTGTCCAAGTTTAGTTTTAGTAGCATCAGACATGTCTCATGACTTTCCTCTATGAGAGCGGCGTTGGGGTCTATAAACCCGAAAAACCGCTCTAAAAATTACCCAAAACCGAAAACCGCATACAAAACCATCAAAACCGAAGATTTACACTGTTCAATTTTCACAAAACCCTAACCTAGATCTTGGTTATATGTGGAACATGGGGACTAAACAATAACACATCATCATTCTAGATATTGATAGCATCACAGTATCACCATTTATCTATGGATGCTATGTCGTGGTCGTAAAACAGGCATATCTGGCCTAGGACGCTCTGTGAGAATGCAGAAAGATCCTCTATTGAATAGCAATAGAGGACATTGAGAGAAATTTTGCGCCAGAAAAAAGCTCTCCAGGTGTAAACGTCAATCCAGAATCCCTCTTTGCCGTTTGACTTCAGGATTGACTGTGAAATAGCAACATATAAAGTAGCCTAACATGTGACTGTACAAAGAACCACAGAGGAATCTAACGCGCACAGTTTGTTGCTTTTCAAGTTTTTGTCTTTAGCGGAACCTTACCGACGAGTCGTTTCAATTTGGAAGGAAGTGGACATCAAAACCAACTACGATACAAGCCGACAGAAACCTTTCAATATACACACTTTACCTGTTTCCACTCTCCGGGGGTAAAAAGAGGTTTCATTAAAGGCGACGCAATAGTAGCCTGCGTAGCAAGCGTTTCCGTTTGGTTTCGGAGCAATGAAAGATCGTGGAAAGGGATTTTCGGTTATGACTGCTCGAGAAACGAAACGAGGACCAAAAAATGAAAGAGGGGGAGGGGGAGGGGAAAGAACGAAACGTTTGCAGACAAACCCTTCGATTTTGAAAACCTGCATTCGCCAGCGAACGCAGCGCCTGATTGGCTCGGTTAGTCGAACAATATTGACATGTGTCGATCAAAGTTTGTTTCATACTGAGAGGTCATGTATGGTACGTGACACGCATCTTAATTTCCTGCAGTTGATGTTTATTCTGGTCCAAGGCAAGAGCATTTTCTTTAACTTCTTTTGAAACGCAAAGGTCTTCCCCACCCCTCCCCGCTCTCTTACTTGCGCCAATTTTCGCGTGGTCTTTGACTCTTGTTCCTCATTCTTTGCTCCCTGAACCGCACAGAAACGCTTGCTACGTAGACTAACACAATACGATTGCTTAGAACAAACTCTTTAAAAAAAAACATTTGCAGAGTGCCTTGCGAGCTTTAAACAAAGCCCGCAGGTATCCTACACAAGATAGGAAATGTCGTTGTCAGAGGTCAACTTTAATTTAACTTAAAACAATCGGCCCTAAAACAAAAGCAAAAAAGTGAAGAGAGACTATTGCCTTTCGGTACAACATATCACCCAGCGGTACAAGATCTTAAAAACAAATTGATGGCAAACTGCAGTTTAATAGAAAATCAGCCTCTGCTGAAAACAAATTTAAAAGAACCTCCGATAATATCCTACAAAAGAGGCAAATCATTAAAAGACATGCTTTTAAGAGCAAAAATGAACTTGAAGGCAGTAGATAATGTGACACAACCACAAAAACCACATTGGAAGCCCATGCAGGTCTGTCTTTGATTTCCTTCCAAATCAGTGGAAAAACCGAAAACCACATCGGTCACCAAAATCCGAAAAACCGCTTTATTTTTGCCAAAAAACCGAAAAACCAGATGGTAAAAAAGGAAAAACAGGAAACCGCAACGGACAACAAGACCGAGAAAACGAAGTTTTTCAATGCAAAAACCGAAAAACCGACCTACAAAATGGCCAAAACTGAAAAACCGAAAATCCCAACGCCCCCCTCCTCTATCTAAGAACCAATGAAGTTTTTCTTTGTTTTTTACCCTTTGTTTTCCTAAGCTCTTTTGTGCCGACTTCTTTATTCTTTAGTTTTACGTCACCCACGATTTTTACGGGTCCTTACTTCGAAGATGAGTCTGTACAATGAAAAATGTATCAGTTAGTAACAATTGTCATAAAGTTCAAGTCAATATCAAAACGTCTCCTTAATGTACAGTCGACTCCCCATAACTCGAACCCTCGCTAACTCGAAACTCGCGCTAACTCGAATCAAAATCGATTTCCCCTGGATTTCCTCCATACATTCTCTATAATTTTACCTTCGGTAACTCGAACCCTCGATAAATCGAACTCCCGCTAACTCGAACCAATTCTCATTTTCTATATTATATATACTACTACATAAGAAATTTCTGCAATTTGATTGGCTTAGAGGAGTGGTATTTCAGCTTAATTTGAGATACCTACGTGTGAAAATTACAAACCTTTTCCAGGTAATAGTATAAACAAATAATAGCATGATTTGTACGTGACAATGATTTGGCATAAATAACACTCGTGATGTTTCAAAATTGTCTCAAATTTCACTTGCCTAATGGCTCGTGAAATTACGTAAAACAATTTTGAAATATCACTCATGCATGGTATTTATGCCAAATATCACTACTGATCATGCTATTACCTATACTAATTTTACCCTCGATAACTCGAACCATGTTTTGAGCCTTTAAAAGTCGCGGAAAAAGCCGTCTACTGGCGTCCGAAACATTGAATTTTGGATTTCCTATTGACGTGTTGTAGGGGTATAGTTTACCAGTGGAGGTTGATGTTGATTGTCACAGGCTAACGTGAAGCAGCTTTTCTTCTCAAAACAGGAAACCACATACTCTATTTAGGCTATCTTTTGTTACGTTACATTCTGATTTATAATCTAGAAGTATCTTTTAATTTTTACTTGACATTTCTACAATTAAAAGTGACTAAACTGTTCACTGTGCAGCAAAAACTGTTTTTTACCTTACTCTCGGCTATTTTCTTCGAACTCCCGTAAACTCGAACTCCCGATAACTCGAACCTTTTTTCGATTTCCATTGAAGGTTCGAGTTATTGGGAGTCGACTGTATATTTGTTTTCCTGATATTTCCTTCAGAGTTCTAATTATTAAGTCACCTTCAGCAACGACGACGGCAACGATGACGTCATAAAAGCAACAGCTTTATTACGCAAAGAAAAACAACTTTGCACGTGCATCATGCTTTTTTGTACATTTCTTTGCCGTTACTGCACGACTAAGAATTTTCCTTTCTCTTTCTAAACTTGAGTACGGTCCCAAGAAACCAACTCGAGGGCATTTGCCTACATTTGACATTTTCAGCAATTTGGAATAAACGCGAAAAAATTTGAAAAAAATGCGAATTCATTTTAATAGTGACGTTTTCTCTGCCGTCATCGGAAATGCTAAAACTCCCTAATTACTGAAAGCACGAAAATAAAAAATAATCGGGGACGTGGTAGGCAATTTGAATAAGTGAGGTGATGACTTTTTTTTAAACTTTAAGAAAGGACTGTTCAAATTAAAGATATTGCCAATATTGAGGAATTACAAAAACACATGAATTGACTATTTTCCAATTGCCCATAATACACTCTGTTTGCCCCCCAAATTTTGCATAACTTATTGTCTTAAAATGCTCTTGGGAAAATGCAATACTCCCAGGAGCATTTAAAAACAATGGTTTATGCAGAATTTGGGGGGCAAACAGAGTGTATTATGGGCAATTGGAAAATAGAGAATAGACAATTTATAGTTCAACAAATGCCAAAAATGCTATTTCAGTGTGGATGTCTGCCAGAAGCAAACATTTTACCCTAAAACGAAATTAAAAGTTCAGTAAAAAGTTTTCTATTATTATTTTGAGAGAAAATATATTCAATGTGAACGAAGATTTTAGTCGTCAGTGAGGCTTAATTGGTCTCGGTATCAATGACTAAACAAAAGAAAATCCAACGCTGTCGGTTGTATTGTGACTGGAATTTTTGTACTCTGTTGAGAACTTCATGGCTCACCAGTGGTGAAATGAGAAGACCTTAAATATGTGAAAAGAAAACTCTAAGTGACTCTTACCAAAACATGGAAGACAATGTTACCTTGTGAGAAGATTATTTCATAGGATATTCGCAAGAACCTTTAAATCGAGTTCAAAGAGGCTTTCCGCAGTTTCACTTCAGAAACTTCTGCTTGTCGGCTTTAGCAACGTCCAACCCGTGTTTATCTTAAAATATATGTTGTGGTTAAATATTTTCCTTTGTTTCAAACTCATTGTCATATATTACCATGCCCAAAAAGAAACGGAAATGAAAGTTAAACCAATGACATATTGACCTGCGATATACACTCATGTCAATATTGTACCCATTAACTCCGCTCCTTATGGTATATGGATACTTGTTTCTTTAATCATATCTCCAACCAGGTGATTTTAAAGGGTTTTCGCTCGCTTTATGAGTGAAATTAAAAGAAGCAGTAATAACTACGTATGAAAATGAAGATGATAAAAAATTCCAGATCAAAGAAATTTCAGTATCCAGTTTTAATTCAGAAGACAGAAATGACACCTGAATAAATGAAAAACTAAATATAGAAATAGGCTACATGCACAAAAGCACCTGCTTTTAAGGGTTGCTCAAGAGAACTTACAAAAACTAGCTGGTCAATATGTTTAACCCTGAGACTCATCCGTGACGTCTAAAGGTAAAATATAATCATTTGTTTTCAGTGAGGAATACTGCATTCTTCGTTTTGTAGATAGAGGATATTACATAGTCTACAATTAACTGTTGGCATTATTAATATGCACTATTGCACGGTTATTAGTAGAGGTGTTTAATCAACTTCAAAAGACGGGGCATAACGGGCAGTTTTTGAATTCATAAAACACGAACCCCATTAAGAAGTTTAGTTAAAAACAGTTTTTTGACTTTGTACTCAGTTAGATCTTATTTGTACATAATAGCCAAGAGTTTCAAGTTAACATTAAGACAAGGAATCGTGAGATAAATTTCAGTCCACCATGAATTATTAAAACATTTTTAAGGTGGCGCGAACCTATTAATATGCGCGTTGGTGATGCTTTTCAATCGCGTTTTTCGGCAGGAAAGATGTGACCGATTTCAACGATTTTTGTCATCCTTACTAAAGAACGGTCGAACTTTAAGAAACTATTATTTATTTTCTTGTAGATATAACAATGGTTTAGATATCGGCATATGTTTAAAAACACATTTTTACAAAAAATGTCAATAACTTTGAAACCCTAAGACAGATTTTTCTCAGTAACTTCAACAAATAAGCCTTAGAGCTCTCTATTTTTATATCTGCAAGTTTGAAGTCAATCGTCACCGTAGAACTCGCTGCACAAATAGCCTGTCAAGTTTAACCTTAAAACGCAACGCTCACACATTTGTGAAAGTTGACGCGCATATAAACTGCCGACGGACTATCTCCTATCTGCAAGGGTATTCTTGCCCAAAGCTTCAGTTGAAAGAAACTGGGTAATCAGAAACCTACGGCGAATACAGTTCACAATGCAAGAAGAACAACTTTATACTGAATGCGGGCAAGATGAACGAACATCTATTTATCAAAGTTACTGTGTATTTTCCCTTCTCTTTAATTTTGGAAAAAAATCTCAACAACGCAAGATATAGCATCCACGGAAATCTCTTACCAGTTTTTAGCACAGACGGTTCCCCTCTTGATCTGAGGAGAAATAAAACCACCAGCTCCAGTAAATCAACCAATCCATTTTCAGCTGCAAGGAAAAGCCTTCTATTATGCATCAGTCAATTCCAGCTGCGCCCATACCCCCCAACCCCCCCCACCCCCACCCCGGGCTACTGCAGGGCATTTGCTCGCCTTGTTAGTCCCCGGGGTGGGGCATTTGCAAATTTTGGGCTGCCCGGGGGCCGGGCATTTGCCAACCACGGGGCGAACCCTGAGTTTTTGACACGCACGCGGTTTCCTATCAGAATATAACTACACAAAGGATTTCATTGGAAAAACAAGCAGATTGGCTCATTTGTCAAGGACGGGGAAAAATTGAAGAACTTTGTAAAGGCATGTTCTCGATTTCATGCATGCATTTCTTCATTGCTTATCAAGCCAGAATTACAGAGCGAAATCGGTAGCTATCGATTATTGGTTATTGAATCAAAATTCTGTTGATATTATTGAAGAACATCCTTTCATATTTGTAAAACTATTCATAACAGTTAACTTTGCAGCGCACTAAAAATTTTAATGTCAATAATTTTATAACAATACTAAAAAACCATAAACTGGTGTCGTCACGGCGTGAAGTTTTAATTAGAATAGCACTATTACAAAGGAAGACGTTAATTGAAACAAAAAATCGCACATTAAAATGCTTAAAATGGCACTACTCGACTGTGCGATCAATGAAAAATGTTGTAGTGTTGACGGAGGACGGGGCATTTGCCCTCTGTTTTCGTCCCCACCCCGGGGGATTTGACAACTCAAGAGTCCCCACCCCCGGGATTTGCCATCCAAGGAAAAAAAAATGCTAATGCCCGGGGGTCAGCCCGGGGGAAATTGACAGATGCATTAGGTAATTTATTCAAGCTTGTAAGATTTGCCATCACATTCGAACGGGCAGTCTGCCTCTGGGGATAATGAAAAGAATAACATGATTGTCATATTTTCTTCATCTTTATCCCCAGGCGGCAAACTTCCCGTGCGAATGTGATGTCAAGTTTAAAAAGCTTGAATAAATTACCAAGTACAAGGGCTTTCAGTGCAGCTGAAAAATAGACGGGTTAGTACTGGAGTTGGTGGCTTTATTTCCCCTCGAAACGGAAACCTGCGACGCTAAAAACTCTTGACAGTTTCTCGTAGATTCTATAATTTGCCTTGTTAAGATAGGTTTCGAAAAGAGAGGGACAAATACAAAGTAAGTTTGATGAGTGGAAGTTTTTTAATCTTGCCCCCATTCAGCACAAAGTTGTTCTTCTTGTATTGCGAACTGTATTCGCCGTAGGTTTCTGATTACCCAGTTTCTTGCAACTGAAGCTTTGGGCAAGGATACCCTTGCAGATAGGAGATAGTCCGTCGACAGTTTTCCTCTGTTTGTTCGTCAACTTTCACAAATGTGTTAGCATTGCATTTTAAGGTTAAATTTGACCAGCTATTTGAGCAGCGAGTTCTACGGTCACGATTGAGAGAGCCCTAAGGCTTATTTGCTGAAGTTAGAGAAAAACTGTCTTGGGCTTTCGAGTTATTGACATTTTTTGTAAAAATGCGGTTTTAAAGATATGTCGTTATCTAAAACTTTTTTATACCTAGAAGAAAATAGATAAGAGTTTCTGAAAGTTCGACCATTCTTTAGTAAGGATGACAAAAATCATAGAAATCGGTGAAATCTTTCCTGCCGAAAAACGCGATTTAAAAACACAATCAACGCGCACATAAATAGGTTCGGGCCACCTTAATCCACCGAAGCTATCTTGTTTTGTCTCATACACCGCACATGACATTTTTTTAACGAGAAACGGTTTTCCTGGAAGTGGAAGGGGCAGTGGGCGGATTAAGGTATATAAAAGGATGCTTACAGGCTCTCCCCTTCTCTCTCCCCCCCCCCTCTACTCTTACTTGCTCGCTTTTTCACTTACCTGCAATATCCGTGAGCCCGGAACGGGCTACTTTTCACTCTACCAAGAGCCCATGACTCTACTCAACTTCAGGTGACGAAGAGGAGAGAGAGCCTGAGAACGAGCTGGGTCCAATAGGCCAATTCCGAATTGCCCAAGCCTCTGTTTCAAAACGAGATTGAGTGCGAACCCATTGGAATGAAAATCATTTTTCATTCTCATTCAAATGAAACTCATTATCACAGAAAGGTTTTGCACTTAACCTCGTTTTGAAAATAAGAGGTTTTGGAACTCGGAAATGGCCTATTGGACACGAAACATGACGTAATAAGTAGCATGAGGTTATGAGCTTTTTAGCAAAATACGTTTTCCTTATTTTGGCAGTGCCCGGATGACAATTACTTGTGTAATTCTGTTTTTTCTTTTACCCTGTATAAATAAAGTGTTGTCGTTGTCGTTGTTGTTATTATAACGTTTCATCTTTGCAAAGTATTATTTAAAAACCCAAGGTGGTTCAGGCTACCCCAGTCTCACCCTTCTTTTCACGGTGGGAGTGCACGAAATAAAAATGGCGGACAAAGAACCAAACTTACTTCGTTTCACGGTGGGAGCGCAGAAACAAACAGGAGAAGGAGGTTAGTTTATTCGCACTGAGGTCAAAGTCGCCATTTAAAAAGAAAAATTTAAAATAACAAACAGTGACAAAATTGTTCTTTCTCGTTTTATTTGTTTTAAGGTTTGGCTTTAGGATATTTACATGAAAACAGTTTTGCCTTTCGGTTTGCCCTGACGCCGCAAAGCAGACTCGGAGAGGTTGCCAGGTTAACTACATTGAATGCTCTAGTCTCTACCATAAGACTAAAGCAAAAGAAAGATAAACAAACAGGAGAAGTAGTTCAAACTCGATTTAAAAACATTTTGAAAATTGCCTTTATGCATGTAGTTCAATAGTACTAAAAAGGCCTGTGAAGACTTCAGCTTCATAAACCGTTACCATGAAACCACTGAATAAAAACAAGTCATCTGAGCACACTGTTCTTCAGGAGTCCGCGATATTAAATCAGCGGCGGAGGCAGTCCAAAACGGCGACATCTGTTACATAGTAAGGAGCTGAAATGAGTCCACTACGGTACAATACATTGTATCACTAGTCTATATGGCGGAGAAGTCAGGGACACTTTCTTTCAACGCATCCCTTTCCTTGATCTTCGTATTCTTGTTTAGATATCCACATTTGTTGAAACGAACCCTAAAAAAGAAATCGGGGTCAGATAAAAATAAAAATTACCAAATTAAGTTTCCGAGACAAAGTACTGGTCAGCAACGCTTTTGCACATCCCGTGTGACTCTGCAGTGAGTTACAAAGGACAGTTTTCCTAATACTTTACCGTTTATATAAACGAAACATCACGGAACCGACAGCAATGTGGGCCATCCATAAAGTGATATTTGTTGTGAAACAAAAAAAAAACAACAAAAAACTGAGGCTTTGTCCCATTTGCTTGCATCTCAAAACGCCCATCCAACAGGTTAAAAATATTGAAGGTCGTACCTACTTAGTTAATAATTCAACGGCTTTTACCCTTTTGATAACAACTGAAGAAAGCAAGGCGATAAGGTATCACCGCTTTCCTGCATAACCGTTCTTCCCCTTTTTTATCACACATAAAAAAAAGGAAAAAAGGAATTCTGAACTTACAAGTGAGGCCAGAATTGAGCCGCCTATCCATGGGTTAAATCTCCTCTCCATGGGCGTGTTATTAGAGATCAGTTTTAGACGCATGCTCTATGAAAAAATAAAAACAACAAACAAACAAACAAAAAATCAAGAGATTAGTCAATAAAAACTGTCTCTTTTACCCCGGTATCTCAATTCGGTTTCTCGAGAGATGGTTAAGTTTAATGACAGAATAAAGCCAAATTTTAAGCGAAGTTGCCTTGTCTAGGAACATGTAACTAGGGCTCAAAATGCAATGTTAAGCTTCAACCACGAGATCCGGACGCTCCAAATAGGATAGAATAGAAAGGAACTGGGCCCAGAATTCTAACTGTTAGGAGACTAGCCGGAGATATCTACGTGGCTGCAACAGCACAAGTCGCGTTTTTCTACTGAAGTAATTAGGTGACCTGTGATCGTGACCTGTGTTCCCTTACCCCTCGACCACTCAGCTATTCTTAGAAATAACGTATGTGTTTGCAAACACAGAGCTGGGTAGCTAAGTATTTTTCCACATCTATAGACTTCTTTTTAAGTATCTGCCACGTTTACAAACTAGGTGGCCCAGCATATAGTCATGCGTGCGTTTTGTACACGATTAAGACACTCATTCATTTGTTATCATGACAAAGGAAGACTGTAGGGTGACAGGGATAAGGGGTGAAAGGGGAGAGAGGTGGCGGGAGGACGCCGATCTGTCACTGAATTTTAAAGGAAATAGCACAGTGGACAGAGATCTGACATTTTCTTTGTTTCATGTGTCATCTTTAATACTATTGGCTCACATTTTGAGTAGCCAGGCAAAATCCTTAGACTCTGATTCTTACATAGCTAGAGCCCGGTGTAATCAGAAACACATGAAATCTCCCTTTTACAGTAAAAACAAAACAAAACAAAACAAACAGACAAACAAACACAAGAAGCCTTGAAGTGCAAAACATAGTACATGTATACTTACAGGAGGTGTCTTGGTGAGAAGCTCACGATTGAGTCTTTCAACGAAACCTTGAAGAAGAGTGTTACCACCAGTCACTATCACACTGCCAAATAAGCCCTGAAAGAAAAATGGCAAACACTGTACTCAGCAAATCATTGACTAACGAGAGTACATACAGTCTTTATTACTAAAAGGTTTCTTGCTTCTGCCCTGTCCTTCATGTATTTACCATGGAAAAATATAACATTCTGAAGATGACTACTGCACAGGTTGTCGAACTGTCAGTCACTGTCAGCAACTCTTACAACAGTCCTATTCAGGTCTACGTTCACCCAGAGGTTATACTCACCCCACTTATGAAATGACTCCTGGGTTCAAACCTTTCACAATTTTAGAAAAATATGTTGTTTACTGGCATTATTGACCTACACTTTACCTCAAATACATTTGACAAGTAGATTCAACTTACTGCTCTTATGTCTATGTCAGTCATTCCTACACTAGTGGTAACAACTTGTGTGACTCCGATGGCCGTACTACCTTCAATGCCCTGACAGAAATCAGTAAGGACATAAATATTAGCTCAAAATTCAATCAATCAATAATTTTGTTATGTACAATTTTCTAACAACTTGCTGTGTAGTCAAACAAGGCAGATAATTAGATCTGCTCAAAGCTAAATCTAAGGAAAACAATCCAAGTGCCCTCTTTGTTTGAACTGGCTACCTGATTGTTTGTTGATCACAGATAAAATAAGAGCATTAAAAAGGGCACTGATATTTTAAGATACCTCACATGTTTTGCACTATGCAAACATGATTGGACGCTGGCACATCTGTGACAAGGAATATTAATATCACCTGAATCAATGGAATCACTATCTTTCATTGAATAAATACATGTAATATTATTCTCCACTGCATAATTGCACTGTAGATTATTTATGACAGTTTATGCTGCAGACAAGTATTTAAACGTGCAATATGATAAAACAATTGAGCAACTTTTCATTGACTAACCTTAACATTTGAAGGATCAAAAAGTCCCTCTGCAATTCTAAATCTCTCCACACCAAATGTGTTGTTATAGCCATTAGGAAACTCATAGAGTACTCCTGGAATGTTACCTAGAACACTGGAAAAGACAAAATGGTATGATATCGATAACCTGATGATAGAGATCACATCAAACACCGCACAGGAGGCTGAAAAAAGCAACACAAGACTAACCCTTCATCATATGGGCCATCTGAGACTTGAAGGACACTGACTTGAAAATCTTGGATAGTTTCCTACAACGACAAAGTGGATTATTATCTACCAGAAACAATTTTAGTAAAACATACAGCGAAACAAACAAGCACCCCCACAAACAGAACCTCTGCTTACTTTGTACTCTAGTCAAACATACAGGTACCCATCAACAATACCATACTACAAGGCAAAACAAAGATTGCACCTGAGTGTTGCAGAATTTATTCTGTAGTGAGTCCTAGGAGTCATCTCTTGAAAACTATCGAGTCCCAGTCCAAAAAGGGAGGAGTCTTATGAGAGATGCTAAAACCTCATCGAATTTCAGGCATCCTTAAGTCTACAACCAGTTTGATAGGAATTTCCTTTTTGTTTCAATAGGCCATTTTTTTGACTAAAAGGTCATGTGAAATTGTATTTTTTATGAAAATGAAAGTTATATGATTCTACCTTCAAAAAACGATTACTAGGTCATATTTTAACAAAATAATAGTGATTTGGTTTCTCAAACCCGTACCATTTTCTTAAATATTGAGCAAGATCACAGCTGGTCATGTGACTAAAATGTGATTTTTAAAATTAAGAATTACATCTTTTAAAAAAAAATTTTGCAGTTAAACTTCACAGGAAAATGTTGAAAAGATGATGTGGTAACATTTAGAGCACATCTGAGTGCAACTATCAAACATTTAACAAGATAGCATACAAGCAAAAAGTAGTTCTGGCCACCACGTTGGAGGGCAAGAGTATCCCTTTCAACTTGGCAGCGAATACAAATCATACTACTTTGTTGAAAAAATCAAAGTGCCATAAAATGTTTCCCTGAAATGTGTTTCCTTTCAAAATTGGAGTGTAAAGATAATTTTTGTGTGCTCTTTCAAGTTTTCGCATCAGCAAGATTCCATCTCATTTTCTAAAGGAAGCATTGGTCACATGACTTATTAATGTAAGTGGCCTATTATTATGGAATGCAATGGTTTCATTTAAAGGACTTGATGAAAGCACTGGTAGAGACACTGTGACTCATTGGAACAGTTTGTAGCACTGTGCAGGTAGGTAGTTTGTTAATTGTTAGTCATACAAGTAAACTTTAAAACATCTTTCAGGCTCAGTGTATAACGTACTTACATTAACCATGTGTCTGTGGAAAGATTTAGTAACTGACGGTAGACTGTTCTTTTTGGTAAAAATGGCTGGTCCACCTTCTTTTGATGCTTCCTATGAATTACATGTAAAAACTCATTACATGTAAGAAATTCAGTTTGAACAGTTCACCCCCCTTTATATGAACAAAAGATGCCCTAGCTAGAAGAGCCCAAAGCAACAGCACTCACATATGCCCTTATTGTCTACAACAGCATTCAAACATGCTCAGATTGTCTCGCCTTGACTGAGTTGACGTAGCTGGGTGAGCGAAAGTGTTTTTAAGGAGGAAAGTTGGCCTTTCTAGGAGGGCTAGGGGGATCACCCTTCTTCTTCTTCAACTTTTTGTTTCTGATGTAAACAATTCGCCATGTTTTGTAAGGAAATGTATGAAAAGAAGGTTTGCCCAGGGTAGCTTGAGTTGGCGGGCAATCCTTTCTTCATGGGACAACTTTTCTTCATATACATCAAAAAGCGGCCTTAATTCTTTTAAGTACAAAACCTACCAATGTACTGGTTAGTGACATACACATGTTACAAGCACTCACATAGAAAAGGGGCTCAGATTAATTTGTTTATGGTACGGTGTAAAATGGCATTAAACATGCACAAAGAAATACAAATCTTTCACACAATTAAGGCACTACTAGTTATTAAGGGCTGTTTATATTGTGGGAGGAAGATCCTATCACCAGGAAAGTCCTAAGAGGCAGAAGAACTTTTCAGTGGGTTTACATGCTGAAATTTTGGTCTGTGTGGTTACCAAGTACATTTGTAGAAGAGGAACTTAAAAAGAAGGCGGGCAAAAATAACAAAAATGCAATTTGTAACCTTCAGCTCTCTAAATACTGTTGTTAATAACTACTGTTCAGCAGAATTATCACAATTATCAGCTCATGGCAATTAACCACAAAACGAAATGGTCGGCCATTATTGCCATGATTACCAATACATGTACAGACTGTACATGTTTGTATCATCATTGTCTCGTTTGTCCTTAGTACCAGGATTTTCCTATCAAAGTGATTTACCAGTACATGGTGCTAAGATTTTTCTTCCTCACAGCTAGGAAGATCGTAGGGACAAGAACAACCCTTTGTACGTCAACTGAATACAGAAAACATTATGCACTAGGATGATCTGCCTTCTAGGATTTTCCTGTTGCTACAGCTATTCCTCCCTCCATGTACAGAGCCCCTTCAATGATTTTGTTACAAATAGTTATGGTGAGTCCTGGGACTTATCTTGTGAAAAATCATGAGTTCCATTCCAGAACCAATGAGTTCCAGTTAAAAAAAACAAGTCCGACATTGAAAATGCTTGGGCCTTTATGTATCAAACCAAACAGTTAATCTGAAGACAGACTCCAAAACTCTGTATTATATTATACTGAAATTAAAAATAAAATAATATAGTCCTTCTATTTTAAAGTAGAACAAAAGCTGAAAGAAATATGCATTGTTAAACAACAGCCATAAATTTTATAACTGCCACAGAAATTACTTGAGTGGGATATTACTACAAATAGACATGTTCAGATCAATCACTTGATCTTTACGTCGTACAGGATGCATGCCATCAATTGTTTTCATGTCTATGGGGATTTTTATTCACCAGGGACGTGAGATGCAGAGGTAACAAAATCACTGCCCTTAGATTATGATTACAGCAGAAATGTACATTACCTTACTGCCGATAACATAAGGTGGCACAATTTCAATGTTCTTTTCTTCAAACAGCTGACGGCACTGAGCAGTGATGAAATCGCCAGCTAAAGGAGACTTAACAATAGCTTGCTGGAGAACATATCCATCGTGCACTGGGACAGCACTGGTTTGTGTTGCCCCAGAGTCTATTACAAGACCTGTTGATCTTCCATTAGCAAATGCTGCTAGCACAGCATTTTTGCAGAGGAAAAATGCTGGAATATTGTACTTTTCAAACATTAATTCTGTGAGTTTCTCTCGCTTGGGACGGACATTCCACTGTAAGAAAAACAAACTTTATGTCATAACATGTGGCTGCCCTCTTTGTATAATATATAAATAATTATGATACAACCTTGAAACAATTGTACATGTACGAGAGATTATGTGACAAAAGGGAAAAATACAGTTTTTGAAGACGTTCCTTCTACAGCCAGGTGTGAAACTTATTTTATAATTATTATTGATCATAACAACTAACATTAATCTGAACAAAAAATAACCAGTGAAAAAAAGAATGATCGTAAATTGTCCCGATTTGCACAGAAATTTTAACTTTGAAATAATCAGCTCACAAAAGAATGTGTATTAACAAGGAAGTTATTATAAAAAACAAAGCAAAAACCACAAAGATTGCCTCCCTTCATGATCAGCTTGCCATTGGCACTGCTGCTTATACATGACTTGTATTGTGTTGTCTCTATCACTTACTGAGGCCTCTGACATGAGAACAGGATGAAGCCCTGATTCTGATTTGATGTCCTTGGCATAAATGTAGTCTAACAGTTTCTCAAACATGTCCCAGTCTTCAACTGTGTGATTAAAAAGACCACAATGGTAATGATCAACAGAGGAAAAGCATACCTTTACAGCACAAGATACAATTATGCACTGTGCAACCTTCGAATATTTTGGCTATTGGGACATTTCATTACAAAGAATAACATGTTTGCATTTTCTGCTTCAAAATAATTCTGTACTGATGACACTAATCAATGTTTATTCAATACATGGGGATCCAGAGGTAAAGAGTAAAATAATGTGTTCAAGTTTCCGTTCCACTGAGTGAAATTATCACAAAATTTTGGGTTTTGCTGCAAATTTGGGACCAGTAAAACTCAAATGCCAAATTGTAATCCTTGGGGACGAGTGTTTCTTGGAAGATGGTATAGCGTCTGATGATCATTGATCATCTGTCATACCGTTATTTTTTTCCACATATATGTTCAATACTTACTCATTCCATCTTTAACAGGATTTAGCATCTCCATGTTACTTTTGGGTAGATGGATACTATTTGTGTCAATAAAGTATTTTTTCTCCGCAACTTTAGGCTTTTCTGCCAAAAAAAAAGGAAAGAACAGATCAAGACACAAAATATAAATTACCCAGTTACAGACAATATTACTAGGCTTTCCATACAGGTGCATACAGTACAGTGTACGTATAAATACAATTTTTGATAATCCACACTTCATAGACTATTGTCAAATCCACCATTCACACAAAACACTCTGTTTGTCCCCCAAATTTTGCATATTACGTTTTCAATAATCTGACAACAGTTGTTCAAAAGTTGGCTAGCGCTCTCCACCGGATATATCACTATCCAGTGGATAAGTGCATTTGTATTTGCGAAACTAATGCGATCCAGTTATTGAAGGGATAGTGCTATCCACCTTTTGAACTATTGGGGCCTAAATATTTATTTTCGCTTGGTTATGGAACCCCATGAAATTCCTAACAATACACAGTACATTGAGTAGTAGTTGTACCTTCTGATGGAACATCTGTTTCCATGATTTCTTCTTTAGTTTCTTCTTCTACTACTCCCATAAATGTAGGAACATCATACTGCAACATAACACAAAACAACATGCAATAAGCATGCTTACAGTCAAACCAGGTCAAGCGTTCCTGTCGCTAACAAACTAATGAATTCATTAATGCAAAAATGATTTCGTTTGTTGTTTCACTAATCCATTCATAATATGAATAATCCAACAGTCAAATTGGACCTCGATTCAATAATTAAATATTGATTTGGTTTATGAACAAAATCTACCTGTTCTTTATTCTCGTCTGTTGTGTTCAATCGTATTTGCTTCCCTTTTCCTGCCCGTCTACGATTGCGTTTTTCATTGATAACAGCTAGAATAGACAGACCGTAAACGCAAAGAAACTGACAAAGGCCGAGGATCGAAATCCACCAATCACCGCTCATACACTGACCTCAGTTTGACCATCGTGTTTTCTAAGAGGTAAGGTCTGTTGCACTGAATACCGGTAGCAAAATGGCTTACATGTAACAGTTTGTTTGGGTTTGAACTTCAGAACTCGCCCGCACTTGACTCTTAGAAAAAAAGAAGAAAAAACGAAATTCTGAGGTCGACTGGTGGAAAGTGTAGTTTTTCAAAAACAGTAATCGAATCAACATGCGATTATGGAATCAAGGATAAATAGAGGATATTACATGGCCGCGCAGGGATACGAATTTTATCTTCGAGTGCTGAAAGTATCTCTCACGAGTGAGCGAAGCGAACGAGTGAGAGATACTTTCAGCACGAGAAGATAAAATTGGTATCCCCAAGCGGCCATGTAATGTTCTGTTTATTTTATAGATACTGATGAAATTCCTACATTTTTTATATTCATTTTCGAAACAATAAAATAGTGCAATTAAAGTGGTCACCTATTGCAAGATGCCTGTCACAAAAATGTTATAAAACTCGGATATAAAGTTAGAAAGAAGAAAATAATAAAGACAATAATGCTCATATTTCCTGTTCCAAAATCAAAATCAAATCATGTTAGTAACCATGGCGACAGCAATATCCTCACATGTGAAAGATAAAAATAGTATCTTCACTGCACTCGATGAAGATATGATTTTTTAGTAAAAGGAAAAATCCTGGTATTTCGTCAGTATCTATGTAATAATTATGAATATTGGATTGTTCATTTTATGAATGGATTATTGAATCAACAAATGAAATCATTTTTCCGTTAATGAGTTCATTAGTTCGTTAGCAATGGGAACGCTTGACCTGGTTTTACTGTACGACGGGTAGACAAAGTGGTACAAATTGATCTTGAAAAGGTGAATAAAACTGCTAGAATCATGCCAACCAGTTTGGTGAAAGTCTTGTAATGGAGTCTAGGTCGACAATTATTTTCAGTACCAAGCATTCACAATTTTCCCTTTTAACAGAATACTTGCCACTAACTTCCCATACAAATGCAATAGCTGTCATGCTAAAAACATTGTGTGATACACTCATGATATTATTAGCGACCTTAAGATTGAGACTCTTTGGCATTTCTGACAAACTGCAAACATCAAAAAGTCAAGTAAGCAGTGCCTTGATGTCAGCTTTGTGATTTGAGGTTCATATTAGTACAGCTAGACTCGGCTTGAGAGGTATAAAGTGATTTACAACAAGTTGTTTTGCACCCTTAAACATCACAATCCCACTTTTTGAGAGGTTTATACGAGTACTTCAGAACTCCTTTGCTTGCTAATATTAGTACATTCTTTTACATTGAAACATAATTTTGAAGATGATTCCACAGCTAAAATAGAAGTGAATGAATTAATAAATGAAAACAAACATAGCAGCCACAAGTTACCATCCGTGAACCTTAAATTCTGAATAAAGGCAGATGGGTTGTAGACGTATGTAAAACCGTTAACTGTTTACAATTTTGTGGTACGATGGCCAAACATTGATGTTGATAAGGTCTCTATTAACAAGGTAGAGCTTAGGCTACCTGTGAGTATGATACTTTTTAATAAGGAGCATCCTTTATTGCTGTTTCAAATAGACATACATAGACATTATTCTGTACAAATCAAGTACCATCCAGTAGTAATTAGCAGAAAGGATACAGTTCTTTACCGTTATTCCCTAACTCACTATCATAATCATTTCATTACACCAGCAAACTTTGCATACACAATGCCTTTGAAATTCCCGGCAATTTATTCTGAAATAATTCCCATGATCCATCAGTGTCAAAACCTTAATATTATCACGCCAAGATTTAAAACATGACCAAAAAAAACTTTTAAATGTATTCGGACGAGGTACCTTATCACCAGAAGGGGAAGAAAAGGAAACAAAATAAAGGAAATAACATGTACCTTGGGGCAATCTTCGCCGGCATAACCAGCTCTGACTGATTGGGCGCCAACATCGAACACAATCGCGCCAACTTCGTCTACAAACAAAGCCGTCTTCGTAAGCTCAAGAAAGTATAAACACTTAAATGTTGTATAAAAATCAAAACTGTTACCTCCTCCATACACTCCCCCGCTCATTATTTGAGAGTTTTCAGCGTTCAAAAGCAAAATTAGTTGACTACTTTGTTGGAGAAAGAGCTGGTCAGCAAACTGTCAAATAAAGCACGTGTGTGAGTATCCGCTTCTTACTGGTCAGCAGCAGCAGTCAAAACAAAATGGCGGATACATCTGGTAAATTTGTACGTATTTGAACGTAATTTCTTGCAGACGTTTATGGCAGATTCACGACTTACAATGTCTTTGAAGAATCTTTTATCCAAGGTTCCAGCCCTCCTTCCTTTAACTGAAGAAGTATGGCCTAAATCGGCGCCAAAAGAAGACGCCCCAGCTCATCATTTGGAGGCAAGCTACAGAAATTCACCCCTGTACTCGGCTACCTCTCGGCCAACACTGGACGAGTTTTTACGGACAAATTACTTAATGATTCCTGAATTTGTGAAACAAGTGAATGAGGCAAAGAAAGCATCCGGGATCGAAGAAAGTGAAAAAGATGTGCAAAGTACTGCATGTTGTCAACAAAGTTTGAAAGAAACAGCACCCTCTGTTCATTTCCTTGCTGAGCAGAATGCAGGAAAAGATGTCGAAAATAAACAAGGAGCAGTGAAACTAACAGAAGAAATAGAAATAAGTAGAACAATAACGGGTGGTAAGAAAGTCACTTTAAATTCACAAAAGCAGATCGCCTCTGAAAATATAGAGGTTCCACCTCCTCAAAAACCAAAACCAAGAGTCAAAAAGGTTATGAAAGGGGGATGCTTGGTAATCATCCCTGCTCCCCAACCCAGGAATAGATCAGTACACAATACACCAACATCTGCAGAAAATATTATTAAAAGTGATAAAGCTACTGTTACTTCAGCAGACCCCAAGCAACTGGAGAGTCATCCCAAAGAAGCATTAAAAGAGAAGAATTTTGAGAATACCAGTGGAAGTCAGGCTAGACTGAAAGATGTTGATCAAAAATCCAGTAGCGTGCACCCTAAGGAAGGCAAGCAACATTTACAATCCGACATTTTGTCAGGGGAACATAAGCAAAAACCAGTGACATTAGCCAGATTTTGTAATACTGATATTATGGAAGAAAGTTCACAAGATCCAGTTGGAAGTCCATCAAAAAAAAGAGCTTCAGTGTGTAAAGAAGGGGATAAATCTTTGCATAGCAGGGACATTCAGGATGAAGAACCTGTGATTGAAATTTCAAATGGGCACTGTGTCACCAGCCAAAAAGAGGAGGTCAATAAAAACTCGGGAGAGATTTTGCTTAAATTAAAAAATCTTCCTGCAAGGAGGGGAGACCTTCCACAAGAGCCAAAAAAGAGTAACGTTATCTCCAGTAAGGCTGTCACTGAAAAGACTGACAGGAATTATGAGAAAAATGCAGCACTTTTGGCTGCAGATCCTGAGGAAATAAGTATCGAGAATAAGCTTATAGACAATCTACAGGATGAAGCGGTGGTGAAACCTGCAAACAAAGAAAGAGACCATGTTGAGGAAAGAGAGTATGATAGTGTTGAAGGTCTTAGGATGAATCAAGAAAAAATTGACATTAATGACAAGCATTCTACCTCTGAAGATGGAGTCCTCTATGGAAATAATCACTTTTGTGATGATTTAACCAGTGTTTATGTGGAAGGCCATGATGTTACCACAGCCAATGATGGCAATAACAGTGGAACTGCTAATGGTAGTTCTATGTGCAACTATGATAAAAGTGATGATGGTGACCGTGGTGATGATGATGGTGACCGTGATGATGATGATGATGACAATGATGATAGTGGTAATATACATGATGACGAAGGTAGTACTAAATATACTGAGAAGGATAAGGATCATAACGAGACAAGTGATGATGAGGATCATGATGATCACAATGGACAGGGAGGAGAGGAAAGTGTCAGCACAAATGGTAAGATTTCTGTCAAGGTAAGCGAAGATGAGTATGCTGAGCTGGTAATGGATGACACAAACTCTGACCGAGAAGATGAGCAGGATGATTTTAATCCTAGGGACAGCGATGATGACTCTGATGAGGAGGAGGGTGAAATCAAAAGTGACTATGAACTGGAAGACATGCATCTGAATTCTGATACTGAAGACTGTACTGGAGGAATAATATTTTATCAAGATACCACACAAAGAAAAAGTAAAAACCATTTCAGGAACATGCAAAGAAAAAAGCGAAAGGCAAAAAATCAGAGAAAGAAAGCTTCTCGGAAAAAAGCCAAAGCTGAAAAGAAGGTATGTAGATGTAAATGTATTTATAAGTAATGAAGCTTACTGTCAAACTCAGAAAACCATGGACACCTGAAAAATTTCAGGAATGTTGATTGTGTACTGGCCAATCACAATAAAGTTCAGGATAGGCAAGCAAACCTCAAAACCACAAACTAATTACTGTTGCTGTTTGTGGCTTAGTTATCTCGCGCCTTATTTGCTTATTTCTCGCAACATGATAACATTTCATAAGTATTTCCGGTGTTCACGGTTTTGTGAGTTTCACAGTGAAAGGGACATCTGAGTTTGACTTGAAAATTGGTTTTTGTTTTCTTGAAGATTGGAGTTTTTTGTTTGAAAATCAGATGTGGAAATCGGAATTTGAAAATCAGAGTTTGTTTTCAAAAATCAGAGTTTGATAGTTGGAGTTTGATTTCAAGAATTACAGTTTGAAAATCGGAGGTAGAGTTTGTTTGGAAAAATCAGAGTTTGGAAATCAGAGTTTCCCTTTTAACCAACGTTTAAAAACGTTCGTCAGAGGCTGTGCGCTTTCTTCAGCCACGTTGGGTCTACCTTAAGGTGACGAGTTTGGAGGATTTGTCTGTAATTATTCTTAGCTTTTCTCGTCCACTTTTAATGTCTGCATGGACAAGACTAAATCAGTTCTTCCTACTGTAGGAGAATGATAATGGATTTAGATCAAGTACTTCATTGTAGAGGAATCAATTAAAGCATTGTGTTTACAATAGCTTTAACCTCAAACCTCATCGCCTTTTTGTAGACCCAATGTGACTGAAGAAATTGCACAGCCTGTTACAAAAGTTTAAGTGAAACTCCTGTTTTTTAAAGCAGACTCTGGGTTCGGAAAACAATCTCCGATTTTTTTAAACCAACCCTGATTTTTGAAAGCAAACTGTGATTTTCAAAAACAAATTCCAATTTTCAAACTCCAAACTTCAAAAGGAAATCTCCTGTTTTCAAACTGATAATGATCATAATAATAATAATAATAATAATAAGTTAAAATTTATAGCGGGCAAATATCTATATGAATATAACCAAACTCCGATTTTGTAAAACAAACACATATTTTTTAAAACAGACTCCCATTTTTTAAAACAAATTCCAGTTTTTGATGACAAACTCTGATTTTCAAGTCTGCAACTCAGATGTCCCTTTAAGGTGGCTCCCTGGAGTAAATTGACTGTGCGTAGCCTGAGCACTATTATGACACAAGCTTTAAAATCCGTGCGACATCCAGACAAAAATAAAACAAACATGGCCTCTCAGTTTTGAAAAATTCCTCCAAAAACCTTTATTAACTTTCTGTTGAAGCTCATTGTGCAAAAAGTTTGGTTAGTGTAGGTCAAACATTATTTTATGAGAGGAGACAATGTTACACCGGTTACAAGTCTTTATCAATCTCCATAAGAGTAAATGTAGCAGAAATTTTCCAAAGACATCAATTCTTTCACTTCAAAAGTAGACAAATGTAAAATAGTCAAAGTAAATGGTGAATGGAGACTTTACTAAGAAAACAAAGAAGTAAGTCCACTAACCCTGAAGGAAGCAATGTTACTGTTTCTAGCCTTTAGTTCCCGGTCAGTGGAAAGATTGAAACACGTCCCGAACAAACAGTGAGTGACCACCAGGGCTCGAATTTTAGCTACGATAGTCAAGTACCTTGAAGAAAAGATCCACAATTTATAGCTTGCAAATATCTATATGAATATAATCAAACACAAAATACCAAAGATGCATTTCAAATTTTCCTTCAACCCGATTTGCAAATGAGCAATGACATTTTTAACAGGCCTAGCATGACACATACTCAGATCTTGTTACAGAGAAGAGCCCAAAACAAGGATTTCAGCACTGTTTCACAGATGAACTCAACCAGAAGTTTAGTTCTGTCTGTAGCACAGGCTAAGTACATGACTGTATATTTTTTTACTTTTGGCAATGTAAATGTCTAAGGTTGATTTTTTCAAGATTGTCAGTTGTAGAGGTGTAAATCAGTGAATATTAGAATACAGTTATATGGTGATTTTGCCTTAAGGTGCAATTGTTCAACTTTTAAGAGCGCTTAAAAGACTTGCAGTGATAGCTGCTGGAAGTGAAATTGATTATTGCTCATCTTTCTATATACGTAGGCTGTCAATGAAAGAATTACCCGAAGTAAAAGCTCTGATCCAAATAGCAAGATAGCAAATGACAAAGGCAGACACATACAGGCAGCCGCACCTCACTCATCTGCAATCAGAGACAGACCAAAAAATCCAGCTTCATTGAATGAATGGGAGACTTCAGAGATGTTGCTAAAACAACAGTCAGTGCATACAACACCTCAAACCAAACCAACAGGTCAGAACACGTCACAGGAAGGGTCACTAAACAAACCACCGGGACAGAGTCAATCAGATGACGGATCACTGTTGTCATTAGTGTCATCTTATGCTGTGGATTGTACTGTGGCAGCTAGTGAAAAGGTACATTGTGTGTTGTTGTCAGAACCAGCTGTGTACCAGGATTTGTGTACGTGCCATGATTGGCCTCTTAAAAAGCCATTTTCGATTTGCCAATGAGGTTGAAAAGAAATTTTGACACCCCTTTCTGGTTATTTTCTGAGACCATTGGGGCTAGAACAAGGTTACCTTACTATCTGGGAATTACACTATGTTTGGGCCGCAGGCTCTGTAGCTACAAAAAATCTTGGAGACAGTTTTTGAATGATATCAATGATGCTTATGATCATCAATGCACCCTTTTTCTGCTAAATTATGTCTGCACTATACCAGTATTTTCTTGAATGATAAACGGGGGCAATAATTTGAGGGAAGATGATGATTTGAGGGAGGCGATTATTTTAAATATTTCTCACTTGAAGTCAAATAAACTGAACATTGGGCTTTTTAACTGTTCCAAATTTAGTTCCTTGATAAATTTTCAGAGCTTTTTTCATCATTGATCGTTTTTGCTGGATCTCAATGCTTTTCGACCTGACAGGGAGGGAATTAAAGGAAGAGAAGATGGTGAGAGGGGCGGGGGGCTATTATTCAAGGAAACACAGTAGCTCTTAGACCAGCTCAAAAACCATACAAAAAACCATATGACTCGTTCCAGTTCTGGCGCATCTCTGTACAGTGTAGACAGAGCCGTAGTTAATCAGTATTAAAGTGATGCGCTAAAAAAAATTAAGCTAAGCTTTGTTAATTTGTGAACTTGTCTGTAAAATCCATTTGTTTCGGAGACTTCATCTTTAAGATCACTAAAATAATTGTTCTTTATTTCCTTAAACATCCACATACTGTACTTTCCATTGTTTGCAGTTGGCGCTTAAGAGAAGCCGAGGTGGCCAGCACGCAAAGAAGTTAAAGAAAGCGAAACGAAAAGCTGCTGCTTGGGAGAGAATACGAAAAGGAGAGCCTCATCCTAGGCCAAGAACTGCTCCTAAACCTATTTGTGGCTACTACATCCATGGAAAATGTAAAATGGTGGATATTTTTCTGTTTGTTTCTTTGTTTGTTTTGTTTTTTGTTTTTGTTGCTTTTGTTGTTGTTCTGTCTTCGCAATGTCAAGTTAAAGTGCCCACCCAGGCAGGGTTTTATCAGTTAAATGTTTAATTTATCTCGTTTCAAGGATGTTACACTAAAACAGGGAGTAGGGAACAAACTCAGGGAACAGGAAATGAAAAATGCGAAAAAACCTAGAACCGGAAATGTAGTTACTGATAGGTCTTAGTTTCTAGTTTAGTTTTGCTCCCATTTTTCATTTTCCCGTTCCCCATTTCCCGTTCCCCGTTATCCATTTCTTGTTTGCCCTACCCTTTTTCCCGACGGTGAACAATACCAGACGTGACGATGTTTTTTTCCCCCGCAAAGCGCTGGATAGACAAATTTACTTAGCCTGTTCTACAGATGTATGCGTTCAGATTGTGGGGTCGGCGCGAAGAGGTGTAAGCAGGTTTGTGCCACACTCCACTCACCTGAATGTTTGGAACAGGCTGAGCGATACAAGAAGAAAATAACACGTTTAACTCAGGTTGTTGTTGTTGTTATTATTTTTAATTAGTTTATGAAATTTATTTCTTCTACTTATTTTTCAGGGCAGCCAATGTTCCTTCCGCCATGACAAATCAGCAATCGTGAGGAAAAGAGAACTGTGTAAATACTATGCTTCCAGCAGTTGTCATTTAGAAGATGAATGCCCTTATATGCACAATATCCTTTTCTGTTCAAATTGCATAGTGTAGAAACAGGTTAACTTGATTTCCGGTCACAAATGAGGCATGAAGACTTTATAAAGGAGAAAATTGGCCCTGTTTTGTTTTTGTTTGTTTGTTTTTTTTCTCGTTTGTCTCCTTTTGCGTGAAAGTGTCACTCAATTTTCCCCGATATCAACTTTTCTTCTGTAGCACTTCAATGAACAGTAAACGATTCATTCCCTAATAACCCCTTTACATTCAGTTTTCTGCACTTGTCGAGGCTAAAATCAACTTACTGCAAAGATAATCCAGATGCTTGCCTATACTCTCCTACCCAGATCTCTTGTTGACGAAGGTTTTGGCTTCGTCAGTAAGAGACCTGGGTACTAGATTAGCTTGCACCAAAAATTCAGGAAATAAATTCAAATGAAGTAGTAGACAGAATAAAAAAATATCGTTTGAGTGTGGGAAAGTTAGCTAACATGCAACAGCGTTAAATCGCTTATTTTTGATTCGCGGACTAGTAACTGCAGAATACCCAGCCATTGCGAAGGTATACCCCCGTAACAGTGGCTTCGTGGCTACGTGCCTACTCGGGTACGCAGCTACGTAGCTATGGGTCTGCGTGACTAGGCGGATCCATGACTTAAAGAATGAGTTATACTATATACGAGGTATATATGTGGTTGTTTCCGCTCATGGTTTAAGGAACGAGGGATATTACATGTGTAGTACGTTTGCTTCGGATCAATGCTTAAAGAATGAGTCAGATAAACTACAAGTATTTCTCGTAGTGGGATTGAAGAACTTGGAGCGTAACACCTTTTGAATAAATTTGTTTCGCATTTCGAACCCTAACCCTAATGCTAACCCTAACCGTAGGAGACTACGCAGCCACGTAGCCACGTATCCATGTAACTACATAACTGTTATAGGGGTATAGCTTCTAAGGGGCCGGGTATTCTGCAGTTACGCCTGATTCGCTTTGAATGACCACAATTTTCTAACTTTGCGGTTAGAAACCAAATTTCTAGTGCAAGATAATTCTCCCAGAATGATTCTTTAACGTAACGTAAACTCGTTTCCATGCAAGTTTTTTCACACCGGAACAAACTGCTGGGGTGGTGAACGATGTAAATTCTCCCATGATGCGTTAACGGGGGAAACGAGACGACTCTTGCAAGAGGTAAGCTGTCTTTTTTTTCAGCGCACTTGCCGGTGTTTGGATATGTATGACAATAATGGTGACGAGTGAAATTAGGGAATAATTTCACTTGCGTTTTGTCCAAACTCAAAGGCGAGGGAAATTATTGGGATTTGGACAAAACGCAAGTGAAATTATTCCCTTATTTTACGAGTAAACTCTTTGATTACCACTCATTAATATCATGGATGACAGATTACGCTCACAATCGTAGGTGTTTTGACATGTTTCATATCAAACTGGTTATCGATCGAGAATTCCACTGCTAGCACTGTAAACTTTAGAGCTTAAATTTTGGCGTTATTCATAATTTTCATAATTATTTTTGGAGTGTTTAGGTTTTCTAAAGCGTATTTTAATGCCCTGACATCTTCATCATTCATAATATTTTAAAACTTTGCTGCCATGTTGGCACTGACACGTACGGAACGTTGCCATGGCAATTTTGCAATTTTACTTGTGAAGTGATAAATTAACGCTGAAATTTGGCGCCAAAATTAAGGAGTAATTGTCACCCACGATATTATGAATGAAACACTCCCCTTGTTATTGATATAGTGATTAATTACCACACCCTGCTAGCAGAACTTTTCTTTTTCTTCTTCGACTTTGACGTACTCGAGAAAGACTGTATGAATCGAGTTGAGTAAGATCTTTGTTGAACATGCGCGACACGTTGCTAGGATATAGTTTAGAGTCCAGGCCTAATAGTCGTGCGTTTGGTACAGTGAGTTCAGTTCTGACCATCGGTTGATCAATAAACGGATACTTGCACTCGAAAACCAGTTTGACGAGAGAGAGCAGGATTGACTAGTCCAGAAGGTCGGGTTGCGCCGACTTCAGAGAATCGAAGCGATTCAGTCGGAGCCTCTTTTTCTCCGCCTCACTCAAGAAGACAAAACTGAAGAGGCTCTGCTCGCAGAATTTGCTTACCGCTGCTTTTTATTGTTTCACTTTAGATTCTCAAACCACCTGTTGTGCACCCGGTTCAGGAAACCTCTCCTGTTGGCTGTGAAAGCTCTGTGAAAACTCAATCAGTTTCTGGTACGAGCCATTACGACGAGAACATGCCGACGTTGGACTCGTCTGGCTACAATCTTAGATCAAGTACGCTGAAAAGAAGGCTGAGTACGGACGGATCTGATCAGGTGACTGGAGAAAAGACCTCAAGGCGGGAAAATGCATGCGAAAAATCGAGCAGTACAGGGCAGGGTTCCTTGTTTTTGCCAGGGTTGTATAAGGATATGTCCTCATAACTCTGGTCTGCGCTGAAGTGTCGATGTGTTTTTCACGGAAGAACTCATGCACTAATTGAAGACACTGGTTTACGACTTTTACTGACAAATACCAAAAAGGCCAGTTTCTAATTATTAAAATGTACACTTTGCTCCGATATTGAAGGGAATAAGGCTGTGTTCACGCAATACCGGATAGCGGGGCACGAAAAGATATCCGATGTAGTGTGAACACCTGTCCGATTATATGACTCTCCACTTTAGAGATCGACGCGACGCGCGCGGCTTCGCTCCGTTATAGAAATCGCGCCGAGATCACCCGTTCTTATGTACATGAACAGAAGCCCTATCTGGTATGATATTGGTGCCAGAGCAAAAGCTATCCGATGTAGTGTGAACACCTATCCGATTATGTGACTCTCCACTTGAGAGATCCCCGCGGCGCGGCCTCGCTCCGTTATAGAAATCGCGCCGAAATCACTGTTCTTATATGTGAACAGAAGCCCTATGCGGTATGATTTTAGTGGCGGTGCAAAATCTATCCGGTATAGTGTGAACATAGCCAAAAACAAAAGAAATCGCTTTGGGATTCATGGATTAATAATTTATTTCTTTTGTTTTACTCCCCTCAGCAACGGAGCCAAAACTATTGAAACAGTTTTTGGGGAGAACTTGAGCCTATGATTGTTGATCTTTCATTCTCTTTGTCAAAGTTGAAAACGTATTCTGTTTTTTTAATTTGTATGCCACACATAATATTACGACAAGAACAACAAAGATACAAAAAGGGTAGAAAGCAATGGCGAGGAGGCCTAAAGGAAACTATATAGCTTGTGTTAATCAGACCTCCTCATCAAGGGTTAGGTTTAAAAATTACGGCGACGGATACAATTATTTATCAATTGGAAATTAAGAATATGATAAGGAAATTTACAAAAGTTAAATATTGAACTGTCGTTTGTCACATTTAGAAAAAGATACTAATAATTATTATGTAATAATACTAATAATTATTACAAATATTTACCTAAGGACGATGTCGGTATTAAAGGTGCTATAAAATTTAGTAAGATTTCAGACTTTCATTTTAAGTGTTCATCTATAATGACTTCAAAGAAAACTGTTTCTTATACCTGATCAATTTTGGCCATTCATTTAAAGTTGAATGTTATGATTTGTACGTATTTGGCATGGTTTAAAGACAACAAATTTATTTATTTTGTTTTGTGTTTTTTTTTCTCAGGTTTAATGAGAGACTTTTAACTCTAAACCAACTGGCAAATTAATTATTTAGTTCGGTATATTAGCTAAGCAGTCTTTATCCTTACGGTGGTGATTATAAGATCAATTTTGATCATGGATATGCGTTGTTTATGTGGTCATGGAAATCGTTTCTACAAATAAGTCATATTGAAGTCACGAAAGATATTTGTATTAATATTTTGGTTTTAAGTGGGTTGCTTTCACGTTTGTGCAAGCAGCGAAGGTCTCTACGGTCATGTAAGTGTTCATCTAACACATCAAAGCCTGTCTGCCGTACGAATAATTGTCTGAAAATGCAGGAATTTTTGTTTGTTTCGATAAACTATCAAAAACAGAGGACTGTCGCTTTGGTATCGACGAGAAAACACCAGGTTTTGAAAACGATGGCATCGAACCTACTCGCGTTTATTTCCTGGTTGTTTACACTTAAAAAATGGCGGGACTGTAGCTTCGCTGGCGCATTAAAAGAGAGCGCACACACTTCCAAAAATAGCCTGGGAACGAAACTATGTTAGATATGCATTCGTTTTCGATGGCGGTACGTGAATGGTCGACAACGGTGCGAAAACGCTGGTGTGACGTAAGTCGAGCCCTCAAAGCGTTTTAGTCGGCACCAAAACGGTGGTGTTCGGAGACGCGTAGTTGTCGACAAGGCCTCAGTTTTGTCATGTATAATTTGATTATGGTGCTAGAAGAAAGGCCAACTCGTTAAAACAAGCATTTTGCTGTTCAGTGAGAAATTCAACGCCAACGGCGTTCGTCAATTTGTAAACCTGTAAATGCTAAAAGAAGATCTCCTTTGGTTTTTCTGGGAAAAATTTGATGCGTAAATGTTATGATTATGAAAAAGAAGGAAAACAGTTCGACTGAGCCCTCAATTCCGATCTTTTGGGTTGTGAAAAAAAGCCTCACAAACGTTAGAGTATATAATAAAAATAAACGAAGTGTTTGCATGAATTTTTAAACGCGACCGGATGGAAAGGTTGTATTAAATAGGGAATTCATTAGCGCCTTCTTTTGGATTTCAGCTGCTGTAGGCTACATTGGAAAAACGTATCATGGGGTGCATCACATTTGCCGCCGGATTACATTTTGCGGAACGACTGTTTCGTATGATCTCTTTACCCTGTGGATCTTAGAATAATAAAGTTAAGAGCTGTCAAACTTCTCTAGTTATTTGCAAATAGTTCGCATAAACAGTACGTAACATTATAATGCATTTCCTTAACGTGTGACTCGAAACACCATTCTAAGCTAACAATACGAATTGATTTTTCGTAAATAATTGCTGTCCAAGCAGCGACGCCAATAGCGTCAGACCATTAGAGACTTTTGCTGTCATAATACCTAGCTAAACGGAAATGACAGCTATTTGGTTATTTGACTTGCTGCAGTATGACATAAGTTCCATTGTAAGGCCGATTGTCTTAAAATCGATCCGATTCTCTCCCTTGGAGCTTTTTATTCCCAACTTTGGCGGCTAGAAAGAATAAAATTACGACTAATGTTTTTCCTTTTCTGCTTATTTGCCAACGTATTGATGAGCCGCAATTTCATTTTACGAAAGGATATTAGTTCGTCGCATATTCTAGTTTTTAGATTTTAGCCATTCTGATTGGCTATCCGTTCTTCCTCTTTTATTACATGCTAAAATTATCACATAGAATTTTCAGGTTTTCGTTTTTTTTCTTTTTATTGAAGGTCGCATAAAACCGGATCCGCTGAAAACACCTGTGATATGCTATCATAAATGTATGGAAAATATCCAGGCATATTTCAACTAAAATTGTGACAACGGTGTAGAAATTCAAGTCACTTTCTTTTATTTGGATTTAGCTAACGCACATGATATGACTACAGGAGAAATTTTTGAGCGGTACATTATCTTGTTTTTTGTATTCCAGTTACTTATACTACAGGGATATGCGGTTGATAAATACCGTATCAACATCCCTGTGTTTTTTAACACCGATGGTATTTATCACGAATCTGTCTTTAACACAGCAGTGAAAATGTTCGAATCCAGAAATAGACAAGGCAACAGTGACTCTTATGCAGATTTTGAGGTGAAGATGCACTTTTCAAAAACTGACTTAACGAACCTCTCGTCGCGAGCGAACGGCCTGGACAGTTTGATCCCGCAGGTTTCAAACTTAACACTTTCATCTCATGGTGCGATATTAGTAGATGTGACTGAAAGCAGCGTTGCTTTCTCCACGTATTTGGAGAGCGTATCAATTCCATCTATTGGTTTGTTTCGGAGCCAAAACGGATATCCAGTTACGCAGGTATGAAAAAGTCTCCTTTAAAAGTCATATTGGTGTTTCTTGGTTTCCAATCATTGGTCCATTTATAGGCCATAGTACATCGCGATCTTCAACTTAACACTTTGTCTGAATTTAGTTTGATTTTGAAAAATTCTAGCTTCTCCTTTCAATATGCACCGGGTATTTTAAGACCCCTTAATACCCCTCTCTTTTAATCAGAGAACAATCTGCTCCAATATTTTGAACATCTCGACTGAAAATTTAACCGATTCGGGTATTTCCTCCTGTAAGGAAGGTGGAAAACAGATTGAACTGAACTGATGTCCACGGTTCAATAAGCTTGGACTTAAAAAGCACACAGACAAGCAGAAAGGGTCAGTCTTTATACTAGGTTGCCACGTAATTAGTTCCGCCATTTTATTTGAAATTCTGTAATATCATACAAACTGGCTGGGCCTCTTGCACTACTGAGTAATAGAACTGGAAAAATGTTAGTCAGAACAATTTTAAAGGTTTAGGGAGTTCGAACACCGATACTACGTTTGTGTAGCTGATCTGGCTTAAGGACGCAAGTAATTATCATGTCACTGTTTACATCTTATCTTTTATAATTTATACAAAGAGAAACAGTCTTCATGCACTGATGAGGTTTTTTTGCCTAAAACATGCTGGGTTTTAATGTTTATATATCGTCTTGCATCTTATGTAGCACGACTTGTCTTGTATCGTTATAAAACACACGTTTAATCTGGTCAAAGTGCCCGGTACGTCAAACCTAAATCCCACGTTGGCATAACAAACAACACTCAGAATCGTATATAATATCTTGTCTTGTGCTTTTCTGTGTGGATTTTATATCGCTGCAGTTAATGAGTTCCTATTATTGTTTGAAGTAAACGTCATTTCAAGCTGAGAAAATCTTGATTCTGTTTAAACCGGTAACGTATGTGTGTGTGGTTTTTTTTTTTTTTCAACTCGTTATTTGCCTTTTTTTCTAAATAAAAAAGCAAATAACAGACAAAAACATTGCGTCAATTTTGTGTCGCGCAATATGTACGAATAAACAAATTGATAAAAAGTATATCTAGAATCACCTTGTGGCATATGGTTTTTATCGCGAGATAACGACAGGTTTTTTTTCTAAATTGAATCATTCATATTTTTTGCGCTAATTACTGGTATATGTATAAAATGACCAGTCCGGGTTTTAAAAGATCAGCGTTTTGCTTGCAACAAAAAGGACCATCTTGATACGAGTCTATCTTAAGAATAAAAAGCCACCTGATTGTAGCAAGAAAAACAGTTTAGCGAATGAAGACGCGGATAATTAATTTGTCGGAAGTTAAAATCGGTGCACTGAATAAATATTTGGCATTTTAATTAGCGCAAACATGGCTCGTTCATGTTATAATTTATTACAGTCATCATGTATTGAAAGAAGAACAGATTTTCCATTTTGTTTCTTTACTCATGAAGGGTCCCCTTTTATCATATTTCTTAAAGAATGATTGCTAAAATGTCAATTCAATAATGCTGTTTTAGGGTTAGGGTTAGGGTAGGTTAGGGTTAGGGTTAGGGTTAGGGTTAGTATCAACCCTTACCCTAGCCGTAAAACAGCATTCTTTAAAAACGGGTAGACCCTGACCCCGCGTTTTACTGACACCTACGGGAATCTCTGCTCGCAGGGTGTATTTTAATTACACGGTACTATTTACGTTTTATACAAAAGGAAAGCTCATTTGCTTTGGGACTTGCAAGAGTAGCTGCACCTTCAGTCATTCAATATGCACAAACTATGATGGCGATTTCAAAGAAAATGGGATGGCAGACATTAAGCTTGGTGGCATCTACGACATACGATGGTAAACAATTTGTTGATGCCGTGAATGAGCTTTGTGTTCAGGAGAAATGGATTGTTAGAACGATATTCTGGATCGATGGAGATGAAACGTTCGACGAAATATACAGAGGCATCAAAAACGTTATGGAAAGCAAACCCGAAGTTATCATTGTTCATATTCGCCAACGATCAAACGAAGACATATTTCGCGCAATTGATAACCTATGTGGTATTTACAACAACAGCGCGTGGCTTATGAGTGACGTCACATCATACGGTGCAAGGAATATCTCTTCAATCCCTCCTGGTGTGATTATGGTTAAGGCAAAGGAACCCGAGATCGGACATGACTATGAGCAGTATATAAACGCACTGTATGATTCATTTGCCCTATTTGAAACTGTTTTTAAACGATCTTTGGTAAGCCTTGGGAAAGACGGAACACAAACTCTCCTTGCCTCAGGGAATATGTCAAAATGCTTGCAGAAAAACGTAATAATGTGAGTGGTGAAAATTTTAATTTTCTGCTGTTGAATTCTACGGTGGGTCATAGGGACAAAACGGTTCCCAGAACGCATTAACACAATCCAGAATCCAGTAACACACCCCGGAATACAAAAACACTTTCCAGAATGAGAATGGGCGTGTTTTTGGACTTTAGGGAGTGCTTTTTCATTCTAAGAAGTGTTTTTGAATTCTTGGAAGTGTTTTTAGATTCTGGGAAGTGTTTTCTTTAGTAAAAACTCGTCCCCGTAGTCGCTCTCGCCCTTGAAACAAAAGGTCCCTATTATAGCTTCCTCACGAATAGTCTCTAGAGAAATAAAAACCATAATCCTGAGAGCAGAGGTTTCTTTCTTGCATGGCTTTTAGCGTTTACGAAGTTATTCGCTTGGTTTGTCTGTTGCGTTGTTGGTTTGTTTACGCCTCAGGGTATAATGCCACCAATAGGCATTATAACAAACGAAATTAACTTTTTACTTCAGATATTTTTCTGTTAACGGTAATTAGTAGAGTCTTTCGTATAAACGAAGCCCCTGCCAATATTATAGGCATTAAGCTCTGTAAAATTTACTTGCCTTCTAATTCGCACAGGTACTTACAGGAAACTTACATCGAAGGAAAAAGTTCTTTATTTAAAGAGCATCACTTACAAGATCCTCTTGGCTCAGTCTTTATCATATTAAACCTTAAAAGAGATCTTAGTGGTGAAAAGCATTGGTCTCAAGTGGGCTTGGTCACCCCTGCAGGCCTCGCTTTGGAGCCAATGATGGACCTCGATGGAAATACCTTGTTTCCGCTCCTTCATCCAAAGCGCCCTATTCTCCGAGTCCCTGTTGTTATATGGCCCCCACTGGTGCAAGCAAAGGCCCCTGCGATGCCTAAGAGCCACCGACCATGCTTAGGAAGAGCACTCCCATGTTACAGTTACGGTAGTGTCACGAATTCAAGCCAGGAGATAAAGCAACTTCTCTGTTGTTTTGGAGCATCGATAGATTTTTTGCAATCCTTGCAAAAAGATCTCGTATTTGACGCTGAAATTTATGTCAGTTCTGACGGTCTATACGGCAAGTTCGATACAAGTAAAAACAATTGGACCGGGATCGTGGGAGAAATTATTTCCGGTAAAGCAGATCTAGCCCTTGACTTGTCGATAACCATGAATCGTTCACAGTATATCAACATGATATATCCAAACATAGCAACGGCACTCAATATCCTGGTCCAAAAGGAGTTCTCCCATGGAAAATCAGGTAAATTGAAAGCTATCAGTAAATTCGTCTTCAGTGTGTGTTCAACTGCTACAAAGTAGCTGTCCATAATCTAAAACTGGATATTAAACAATTAATAAATGAGGCTGAACATCTTATTTATACGATAAGAACGCCGAATTCAATAATTGTTATATTGTTCATTCAAAACGTATCTGTTATTCATTCAAAACCATCGATGTTAAAGTTCATATTCGATAGTGCACGTTTAGGATTGTTCAGCTCCGCAAATATTCTCCAAATAGCAGATGTCGCCCTTTGAGTTGTCTTCTTCCTGTTCTTGCCATGTTTTCAGCTTTTATTTCGCCTAGTTCTTAATCTTGAAAAGAGTGAAATGTCCGCCACTTTTGTTTTCACAACCAAAACAACTCAACCTCGTCCCCAGGTCTTCTCGGTTAACGGTGCATTAACCTACAAAAAAGCTGCACTTTTGACGTCATCGGTTCATTGATCGCAAAATTCTTCCAAATTTGGTCATCAGTAGCTGGTTATGGTGAATTACGCGTGTGGTTTTAGCCAATTAGAATCGGGAAAATATTTTGAATGGATAATAATGCATATTAACCAGCATTACTGATAATGCATTACCCTTGCGCCTCAACAACGGTAATATAGTAGGGTACAGTGAGACCATTTTTGCGGAGGAATACGCAAAACACGCAGAACACGAATTAAGGTAGCTCCACGAAAAGGCGACTTGACGCTCTAAGCTCCGAAGCGGTCCCTGCTATTCTACTAACAAGTGATTCGCCAAAAACATCCAAACTATGTTAAATGTTCCCTACCCGTGATTGACTGTGAATATACCTTAATGGAAAAATGGTCTATTGGTCGGAGTAGTCCAACCGGGCTTTAATGTCACTGGTCAAGCTTCCAAAATTTTACAAACCTATTAACAAAACATATAACAATGAAATGTGCCAGCTCCATAACTATTGTATTAAATTAAACCCATCACATAAATATAAATGCTGAGTGCATTTAATTCTCTTATTTACCAGTCAGTTTATGGTTCTCTTGGCTCAAGCCCTTCAAAGTGGATTTGTGGATAGCTATCTTGGTCACGTGTAACCTGGTCTTGTTTGTGGTCTGGTGGCTGGATAGGAAAAGTCCTAAAGGTTATTACCACATTCTCAAGGACAGTGACGAAGATGCATTTACATTATTGGGTAAGTGTGTTATCGATTCACTTTGTCATTGATCGCGACGCTTCAAGCGATACTTTTTCTTTGCATGTTTAACTCTTGCTGATACTTTTAGGATGCATAGCTCTAGTGGTTTGATTGTATAGAAATTATATATCATGTCTCCAGTAGTCTACTTAAAGGATCGTTCACCACATGCACACTTCGTTTCTGGGAGGGAAGTAAGATTTGTGGCGTACTAATGGCGAACGCTTTCTTACAATGTGCCCGGATTTGTTTCCCTGGGGCCAAAACATATCGGGGAGGAGGATTTGGTGGCGTGGGTGGAGGAGCGGTCCTAAGAGAAGGGAGAAATGGCCCCAAATTTGGAGAGGAGGGAGAAATCGGAACAAATTGTATTGAGGAGGCGAACACTGAAATTAAATGCAGGCCACTGACATACTGCGAGTATTTTGGATATAAGGGGTAATGACTGAATGACACATTTTAACGGGGAGGGAATAGTAAGGATGAGGGAGGAATTGGCTAAGCTAGAAAGTAGACAGGAAAGAGATTTACTCCACCGTTTCCCTCCTTATTGGTAGTTTTCTCATTCCAGACTTTTTCCGAGTTCATAAGTTATGCCATTTTTTTTTTTAAAAAGCACTTGTTCCGAAAATCCAGAGCACGATCACACATCAAACAAAAGTTCTTGACGGTTGCTAAGTGTTTTGCGGGTGGGCAAAATTCCTTTGCGTTCATCATATGTTTGAACACAGACATTTTCATTGTCGTAAACTCGACATTTTATCGTTATTATTGTGAAAAAATCCATGAAAAGCCAAGACTGACTTCATTGATTTTGTGAGAATGCAAAACAATGCTTTGCCCAGAACAATACTTTACATTGTCTTATGTTCTGTTTCTTTCCAGACTCCATGAGTTATGTATGGGGCGTTGCCTTTAGCAAAGATATAGGTGCTGAGAAGTCCCCACGCAGCAATAGCGCCCGCTTTGTATCAGCGGTTTACGCCTTTTTGGCTTTGATCATGGTAAATACGTACTGTGCAAATCTGATGGCTTTCTTAGTCCAGGAATCTCCAATCCTACCAATCAGTGGTATAAGGGATGAGAAGGTACATACATACTCTGATTACAGGTAGCCATTACGACTCCTGAAGGAGGATCGTGAGGTTATCGATATCCCTATATTAAAATCTCTCCTGACGGAGAACTCTCCCACCCCAGGAAAGGCTGATCGCACCACCGGATTCAACGCCCTCTACTCTTTTCGACTAGTGGTGTAGGTTCTTTTACGTCCCACAAGGACCAGATAAGTGAAAGTGCTGTGTGACGTGATCCACGGTTTTTCGTCCTTATCCGACCAGACTGCCGCGCTCCCAACTGAGCTAACCAGGCGGCGATGTGTATCTACTGCTCACAGCTGCTTACAATCTCCTCCCAGAGCCTCCTGACGTGAAGCGTCTTGAAGGCTCACGCCAGTTGAGAGGAACCGAAAGCTCTGAGAACGAGAATAAATTACGCACATTGAAAACAAAGTGAATGGTCCCAAGGACGGTTCATGACTGCTAGTAGGGAGCTTTAATAAGCAAAGACGACGACGACGGGAATGAGAACGGCAAAAAAGCAATAGGTTTAGATCAGCAAAACAACAACTTTGCACGCGAATCATGCTTTTTTGTGCTTGTCTTTGCCGTCTTTGCACGACTGCGAAGTGAAACTTTTTAATTTCACCCTTTATGGAGGGCGTAAACATAAAGCATCAGTTTTTGTCTTTTATTTTTCTGCCCTTTAGATACAGTCATTGAATTTAACCCCAGAAATATTCACCTACATTTGATAAATTAAAGGACATGGAACAACACCGCGAATTCACTTTAGCTCCCCTACCGTTAGGGGTACACTCTCCTCTAGATCTTAGGCGTAGCTGTGTTAATTGTGCTCTCCACAGATGTCAGTCTATCACGAGAACAAAAACTGAAATATGACTAGCACCCAATATCAGGGGTGTTGTCGGTTAAACTGACTTTATAACATTTGTTCTTCTGAACAGCTGCGGGAGAAGTCGCTTTATCCACCACATGGTTTTAAACTTGGCATCACTCGAGGTACCAGTGACGAAGCCTACTTCAAGAATCACGTGGAAGAAGAGTTCAGAAAGATTTACCAAGTCAATCTGAAGATACATCTGTTGGATAGCTTTCAGGAAGGCATCGATCAACTTATGCACAAGTTAGTAGCATTAACACACCACATAATAACTGTCTTGAGTTTGAAGGCGACTCAGTTATATATGTCTTTGAAGGCCAAAAAAAAAAAACGTTGAAAATTAAAATGTGAAGGGAATAATCAGCAGACAATTAGGTAAGAAATATCCGCTTATAAAACGTGCCTATGGTTAGAACTGTAACCACTGAGTTTTCAGTGACACAATCCATTTGTTAAGCTGTTCAGAAAGTCTTGTCCTTCTTCTTTCAGCAAGATTCACGGAGTTATTGGTGACTACCATTCTTTACAACAAGCTGGGAACGCAGACCCGGACTGCCGTTACAGCCTGGCTGGGAAGAACTTTTATAATTACGGCTACGGGTTTGCATTCCGTAAAGGATCGCCTTGGACTGAGGAAGCTACTCTATCGGTATTGAAAAACCAGGAAAATGGCAGCATACAAGAGATCATAGACTACTGGTTCAACAAGAAAGACTGTAATGCAATGCCGGTGAAGAAATTATCGTTTGAAAAGTTCGTTGGTTTGTTTCTACTGATTGCAGGGGTGATTGGATTCTGTTTTATTGCCCTTATATCAGAAATGTTGATTATTTTTCTTTTGATAAAGTTTGGAAGACACTTGGGTCCTTTAGGGAAGTTTTTAAAGCGAGTGATTTTTAGCGTTCGCAAGGGAGAAGAAAACGAAATTCGCATCAAATGGTTGCAATTGTATAAACGACACAAGAGCATGAGACCAAATGAATCTCAAAGGACTGCTGCTAGCGAAGGTTCGTTTCGGAGGGCTAGCTTTTATAATCTTAGCTTTGACTACTATGGTGAAGCGATGGACACAAGCTGGAACGATCAACAGTCACTGAACCTAGGCCAATGTCAAATGCTGGACGCTGAGAAAGTTTCAGGTGAAAATGGAAACATTTCAGAACCAAACAGTATAACCGCGAACATTAGCGACGAGAAACTGCGTTCACGTGACAGGACTAGAGTCTCCAACCAAATTTCAAAACTTTAATTTAAATCAAAATCATTTCAATTCAAATTGTTGGATACAGACGTCGGCATAGGACGAGTCCAAATTCACGGGGTATTTAGTTACAAATGCTTAAAATTTCTTTCAAAAATAATGTTCTCAGGCTCTTAAAAGTCTCTAAAGGTGTTTTTAGCGCGTTGATTGATTAAAACCAATCGGAGTAGATCAATATCCCACAAAATTAAAAAGAAGGGCATAATTTAATTTTACTTAACCTTAAGTTCCAGTGGTCAACCGATCGTTTTATTCCAGAGAAGTCCAAGTTACACAAGCAAAGTGGAATGGCTACGAAACCCGTTACTCCTTTGTTATATGTTCTTGTTAGCTTTTTGGGACCTGACCGTGCACAACGTTCAGCATTCCTATCATTTTGAACTTACTGACCAATAAAAAAAATCGCATTACTTTATTCATTTACAATTTGCGAACAAACAAAAAAAAGGATTGTGCACGGTCAGCGAGCTTTCAAGATAAACTACAGCACCGTTGTATTCAACTTTAATGTTTGCCAGCTTTCATAATCAGACTCCTCTACTAACTATGCCTCAGTCTGTGAAACGCGAGTACCATTTTTTTTATGAGCATTTTTTTTATCAAAAGAATCAAAAGAAAGAAACTGTAAATAAACATACAGAAACTCTATAGATCTTCATCGTGTCTTAAGCGCACGTACTAAGTATATCTGACCTTTTCCATACGACTCATCTCTTCCACAAGATAGCTCAAGAGCCTCAACACATTTCTTCATGATTAGTAATTGACAATCGCTATTCGCGCACAACCCGTCCTGGGATGTCAAGCGTCTGACTTCCCTCGGGATCTCAGAGTTTAAATTTCTTCTCTCTTCAATATCCAACGTCGAGATATAAAAAACAGCATTACTCCGAGGTTTGTTTTCTGGTCATATTTCCAGATTTGATTTGATTTTCATTGAGCTCAAGTCTCTCTTGGGAATTGCAGGACAGTGGTATCGTGAAAAGTTAGCAGCAAAGACTCGGATTCATAGTAGTATCGAGCTTGGGCCATTCTTTCCGTTTTCTTTTTTTTTACCCCAACTTCCCCCACAACTTCTTTAAAGAGGGAACTTTGGAACAAACCAAATTTTTATTTAATAACTTGCTCCACAAAACGGTGCCTCACAGGTAGACTTAAAGAGGAAGAAGCAATAAATATAGGTTTTTCAGTATTTACATTTTAAACCCATCTCTAAGTGTTAATTTACACCAGCTATATACCAAAAATTCCGTCTTATTCCTAAAAACATAACACCTATTTACAGCTTTAAAATTTCACACTTTTCTAAAAGAGTACACAAGTGTTGGCTAAAAATTTCGCAAATGCCAATTACAACGGGACAAGAACGACTAAAAGTTGCAAAGCTTGTATCAACCGAAACCTCACAACCGACCAATATGCGCGCCATGCACCTTAAAAGATCTTCCGACATAAGGCTGATTTCTGACTTGCAGAATGGAACGTAAAAATATATTTAAATGGGGTTTCCACTAAATTTTTACTCGAAGGTGTTCTTAACGAAATGCTGAACAATACAATGATTCAATCCACGGCCCGCTTTACAGCACCCGCCGGGTCTACAGATCAGCTGGCACGGACTTTGTCATGGACAACCATCACGTTACGCGCCGCAAGACATCTTGGTGTGGGTAGGTCAATACGCTATGTCCTAACTAGGCCCAAGGATTCTTGCCTTGTTCAATCGAATCTGAAGAGCACAGAAATAAAATGAGGATAAGACCAACTGGACACATTCCAGGATAAGTCAGAAAATACAAATTCTTCCCCATAAGATTTTGGGGCCCTTAGACTAGAAGCTACCACTATGTGGTGTATTAATGTATTATGTTAGTCACGGCTGCAATTGTTTCTGTAAAACATTGTGCTTGAACGAGTAAATTAAGAAATTCCATTTGTTTGTCGTCGCCACTTTTGATTTAAGTAGGCGGGGCATGATCGTCCGGGTAATCGTAGTTTTGAATAGGACTGTTGTTGACAGTGACTGACGTTTCGCACCCACTGCGGCAGTCATCGTCAGAGTCAAAGTGAGTTGTATCACGTCAAGCCGTGATGTTATTCGTCATAGTTTCCTCGTAACAGGCGTTTTTTCTCGTCAAATTGTCGGTTGTCCAGTGATTCTGTCGTTGTCAGTTTTGCTTTAGTCCGTCAATAACTCGTTAGTACGGTGCCGGTAACTGTTGACTTCGATTCTGTGGCGTTTTCTCCAAGTTAGTTAAACAGCTTTTTAACGTGAGTCTTTGATAGTAGTCTGTATAACACGTAATGCATGTCGCAGAGTCCCAGTTCATTTGATTCCAACTGATGTTTCGTCTGTAAAAGGTGTTCAGCAATGTTATTGTTGATTGCTGATTTAGTTCTCTATTAATCAAGATACACATGTTATCAAAAGTCCCAGGAAAACAAGACCCCAACAATCCAAATTTTGCCGTGGTTTTCACATTTAAGGAAAGGGAAAGATCAAGAAAGAAGTAACACTTGCCTTGAACTAACTCATCAACCGAGTCCTCTACTAAGTTGTGTTTATCAGAGAGGCCTGGTAACTCAGGCACCGTGCTTGCCACAGAAGATTGGGATCTACGCAGCGAAACTTCCTGAGAACTGATAAATAGATGAATAACTAAATAAATAAACTACAATGGAATCCCGCTTTTTCGAACTCCCTAGGGAAATTGCAATTGGTTCGAAAAATTAGGAGTTCGAAAAATAGAAGGTGGCATCGAATCACACCTGTTTTAGGATAGTACTATTTTACAAAAACCAAGAAGGCCGCAGACAACAACTCTGTAGCACTACTGCAAATGACAAATGACAAATTTGTTACTTGCTTTGGACTAAAAACTACAGGAAAACACCTTCCCCAGAACTTGCTGAATACTTATCCAGGAGTGCATGTGGCTAAAACTGGTTTTTGTTCGTTCCTGAATTTTCAAAGTTCGAGAAATCAAATTTAAATTTTTGAGAGGGAGCAGGATTATTTCGAAACAATAGAAAAAGCGAGGGATGGGGAAATTGGGGGTAAAATTGTAGCGTCTGACCGAAGCAACTCCAAGCGCAACGAACGACGTTTGTACGAAAAATCAGGAGTTTCAAAAAATCGAGGATTCGAAAAGTCGGAATTCCACTGTAAATACCAATATGTCTAAGCAAGTTGGGAATAACCTAACTTTGTCTGGACAACACGCGGTCAACCTTGAAGTCTATACGAAGGAATCTGTTGCTCAACATTTCTCAAATTGCTTCTAACAGTAAATGATATTTGGTTTAAATCACACATCAGTAAAAGCATTACAATTTGATAATACCTTAACTGACGAAGATCCCTTCGAGACACCTTAACGGGCGTGGAAGCCTGGGATGGAGCGGCTACTCCCTTTTCAGCAAGAGAATGCTAGAAAATATCAAAATCACCATCAACGTTTAGGTCTTGCAACAATTACTCGTCAACGAAGTGTCTAATTACCTTGCGACCATTCAAAACGATCCAGCGATATTGGTCCAACATCCAACGGTATTGGTCCACTACCATCCAAGATTTGAATGAAAGGTTTCGAGTCAAATTCCTTCAAGGCTGATCGAACAACATTCAACACTGTCTAACAAGGTGTTGATTCACTCTTCACAACTAATCGAAAACTCTCACAACCTACCTTCATCCGGGACACTTCAGTGGCTAACTGCCTGCCATGCGCATCAGTGGTCCCGTACTGAGGTTCAAGTTCACCGCTGGCCACGACATCCGACTCAATACTAGTGCCAGTCCCTGCTGCCATTTTCTCACGTAATTTCTTTTTCAAATCTCGACTCGTCTTCTTGTAATAATAAAGATCTTTTTCAAGCAACTGAGCTCTGTTCTCTAGTTCACTGTATCAAAAAAGGCAAGAACTGTAAGACAAGGCAACAATAATAAAACGAAGCGAAAAAAATGCAGTTTGAAAAGAAATGGCTACGAATCTTGACAGATGGCTTCAGAAGAAAACCACAGAAAACTGGTATCCGACTCTCTAGGTAACCGAAAAAGAATTCGGCAATTTGGAAACGAGCAGAGAAGTGGAACTCAAATGCGTCCCGCAATTTTCTCTGGGACTCTTACTGGGAATCAGCTATTGGCCATCTTTCTTCCCCGTCCCATGGATATCCATGCCTGTCCCTGGTAACAGTATTTGCAAAAGATGACTTGGGCTAAATTTCATTCTCATGTGGCGTATTATAACGTTTTACTTTAGATACTTTTTCAGTCATTGATTGTAACATGAAGTTAAGACAAGTATTATGACCATTTTTTTGTTTGTTTTGTTTTTGCTTTGTATTATTGTTTTTCAGTTAGGTTCGTTAGAGTCTTCTTTAGCCTCGCATGATCAATACAGGATAAAACTACGGCTCTGCTGCAATTACTTTACGTCACTGAAACCATGGCCTCCCTCGCAACCGTTCCCAGGGGTTCGTCAGGCGTTCCGGCCCCACGAACGTCTACGGAAACGAGCGGTTAAATTCCCTTCCCATTGTTCGCAAATATCAGCTGGACTCACGAGCAGGTTATCAGAGTGCCAATGGGCGCTTTTGAAGTCAAAGTGTTGACAAACAACAACCTTTACCGACCTACAAGCTCGGTAAAGTGTGATACTTGACCAAAGAGTTTTGCTCAGGACAAGAATGTAGGAAAAACGGGTTGGCTTTTTGTATATCTCTCTCTGTAAACGCTGGATTGGATGGCATTTGTTCACATAGGTGTTCTTTCGGTGAGGCAACGGGTGGGATGGTACGTTGTAACTGAACAAAAGGCAGACGTTTTTTCGCAGTTTATTGTTTTGTAGTAAAGCCGACTTCCGTTCGGCAAATTTAACCTCCGAGGTAATATTTTCACTGAGATTGTGAGGGTAGCCTCTCGTACGAAGGCGTGTGAGTTAACTGAGTATTTTGCTCTAAATGTGTACGGTCTTCACCCTTCTGATCTTTTCTGGAGTCTCACGCGAAATTTCTCAAGGTCCGAAGTGCACTTCCCAAATCTGGACGTGTGCTGTGATTGGTCTACGTTTTTCCCACACGATTCAGGAGACGTTCGTTGGGGTGGACTGCGTGACGAGCCAAGATAACGTTTGCGGTGGAGGCTACTGAAACTATTTCTTTCCGCTCTCACTGAATTGGGGTTTTGGCTAAGCTCCACTAGTCTTTCTTGGCGTTCCCCCTTACCTTATTTTTTCATCAGGTTTTTCATTAGCCTCGGCATCGCGAAGTTTGTGCATCAAGAACTGAATCCTTTGCTCGTATTTCTTTTGGTATTCCACTAGTCTTCGGTCCCCTTTCATTTGCGCTTGTTGCAATCCCCGTCCCAGCTCACCGATAATGCGCTCTTGCTCACTATTGCGAACCTAAAACGCAGAATAAAGAAACAACAACAAAACACTACGTCATTATCGTTCACAGAGTTGCGATCTTTTTAACCAAAGACAAGGATCGAGATCACTGGCTAGTTTGGAACAGCAAGTCTGAGAACTGCTGGGAACTTCCATCTTTCGGCGCAGTCAAAAAATATTGCAACATTCGACCACTATCAACGGTTACAAGTATGGCAGCTATTGCCCCTGCGCGTTATCCTGGAGCCAACCAGTGCTCTCGATCCGTGGTGCTGGTCAAGAGGTCGACACTCAAAATTAAAAAGAAGAAAACAAAGTAGACATTTTACATTACATACAGGATTATAACAAATTTGGCATCTCATTTAAAACGAACCTTTACACTCATTTTTAGGTTTAACTTTGTTTACAAAAGGACCAACTGTAGGACGTCAACAATACACTTTTACACTGTTTTCAACCAACCTCTAGATCGCTACATGTCAGCTGCAGTTTCTTCTCGTTTCCTCGCAGTTCAACAACTTTCTCGAAATATTTTGACAACAGAGCGACTGCTTCACCTGGAGCGAGGTTACTCAGCTTGTTGACCAGTCCCTGGCGGTCTTTATCTGTTAGAAGCTGACTTCTGTCGAGTTCTTTCTGCTTGTTTGCTATCCCTTCGTTCTTAAATTCGATGGCGGCTTCTAAGGCGTCGACTCCCTCGTCAAGTTCAATAAGCCTGCGACAGAAAACATTATAGTAACGATTAAAATTAAGTCTTGTGCAAGTCATGCAGCTTTAGCTAACTCAGCCACTGTGAACTGACTGCTAAATTGAGCGAAACAAAAATTTAAATAACACAACAAATACAAAAGAAGGTCAGTGGAGAAGGATGTAAGAGTAAAAAGGATGCGCAAAACTGAAGGTTAAAATGGATTACAGTTTTCCAAAGTTAATCTTGCTCGTCTGTAGGCCTCAAATAAACACACGTAAACATATTTGTTTGTCACGAAGCTGTGACTCTATCATTTCCAAGTAATTTCTTTCTTCCCGTCACTTTAAGTTCCGTAGCGAGTGGGTATTACTAAACAAAATAGACGGGACGACAGCTATAATGCAGACCCTTTAAAATTACCACTGCGCACAAATACAAGGATCTCGAACAAACGCACATGCGATATTCACCAAGGCGGGTCAATTAACACTTGAACCCGTTATATTAAAATCACATTCTCATTTGTTGGCCCTATACATTTCCTGTATAAATAGTGGGGAGAGGTTGATGAAATATCAGTAAGATTCATCGTCTCTGATCATGCCCTTGATTCTCATCACCACTCTGTTTTTTAAAGCATTGATATTACAAAGAGAAATTTCATGCTAATCACCCTTGGAGTGCTAAAGGGTCTGAGAGCTATCTGTACTGGATTATAAAAGTACTTTGTTAACCTTCTCTCTTCTTTCGGATCAAGTAACGAGCCGTCCTGAAGTTTTTGCTCCAGCAGCTCTCTTTGCTTTAAAAGCTCCTCCTTTGTTCTTTCTAATGTATGGATGCTTTCTTCAACTTTACCATCAGTTTCTGAGAGAGAGAAAGTGCAAATTGTAGTGCTCGTAAAATAGTCATCGAGTTTGTTACTCCATAAAACACAGAAAGAGAGTTAAGACGTTTACACAAAAGAACAATCACGAAACGTTTAAGCCCCATCAAGCAAGAAGCCCTACAAAGGTTAAGCCCTCTTGCAGCAAATCACGGTCACGTGATAAATTTCCCAGCAAAGGCTCTATTGGGCAAGCGAGCCAAGGTTTCCTAGACGAGAGTGTGGGAAGACAGGTGTTAGACCTACAAGACTGTACACTGTTTCTACCTTTTTTTCATAATTACGAAGATCCGTCTTTTTACAGATCGTTGGGTTTAGTTTTTGTCTTTCAATTTTTTGCAGCATACTTTGGCCGAGACCGACGTAATCATCGCTAGAACGAACGCGATAATCTTGAGTGAGTTTGCACGAACAACGGCGATTTCATACTTGTCAGTTGTTGTTGTTTTTTTGTCTTGTTTTGTTTTGCTTTTTGCTGATTACATTTTCTGAATCTTTTTCCCTTGGATATTCAAAGTATTTATCAAGAATAGTTCGAATTGTAACGACTGAAAGCGTGATAGAAGTACGTTAAAAGCAATCGAGAGGTTTAGGAGCTGATTGTTGCTTGGTTAATTCACAGATTGTTTCTAGTAGAATTTGACAATCAGTCTTACCATCAACATTATTCCCTCTTTGTTTGATCTGTTTCTCAACCTCTCCTAGTTGGTTGGATAACCGAAGTATGTCCTAGACAAAAAAAGAAACAGGAAATAGATCAAAACAACCGGACCGACATAGCACAGTTTCAGGTCGATGCGATTTTCTCCCGAAAAGATCTGATTAGGTATATGTACAGTACGAAGACCTTAATAAGATGCTGTAGGACCATAGTTAGTAGAGGAGGCTGGTTATGAAAGGCGGCACACATCAAAGATTAAAACCATAGTGCTGCTTTTGAACGTAGTGCACCTTTAAGTCCCCAAAAACAAATAACAAAGGAGTCAGCTTTATAACCATTCCACTCTTTAAACTATGATAGGACGTATTTGCAGTTTGCCATGACTAGACTCTTACGCTTTGGCGTATCCACCATAAGCTGATCATAACGTGACAGACAACTGCGGAATAGGCCATTCAATAGCCTGAGAAAATAGCCGACATTTGGCGATGCCACTGGTTTTCCTGCCAAATGACAACTCAGAAACGAGCGCAGAAATTCCATACTGATGACGCGTCACTACCCAGATTTGGGTAGTGCCTCTGGTTGGTTGAATCAAATTTCCCACCCGGCACGACCAATCAGAAACACTACCCAGATCTGGGTAGTGACGCGTCATCACTATGGAATTTCTGCGCTCGTTTCTCAGACGTCATTTGGAGGGGAAACCAGTGGTAGCGTCGCCAAATGTCGGCTGTTTTCTCAGGCTAGTTATTCAACGGTTTTTTTCAACTTTCAGTTGTCAAGATCAGGTTTAACAGTGGTTAATACTAATAGGTAAAGTTGTCAGGTTTTAGAGTTATATGTTGAAACTAAGACACAGTCCCGAAATTCGCGACATTTACAGACGCTTCTATGGTGGGGCAAGTTTGTAAACCTCACCATACAAACGTCTGTAATATTTAGAGACCTTGCGGAGCTATATCTTCGCTCGTTTAACACTGGACTAAAGTCTAAAGTCAACTAAGGAAGGGAAGGAAGAGTCCATTTTGTAGGGAACAATCAAGAGTGAGGTGAGGTTGACATTGTGTGCAAACTAAAAAGGGAATGTAATGTGAAGTAAAGGAATGGCAAGGACAGCTCAGACCTGTGCTCATTATTGTACCTTAGTGAGCACTTGGCTGGAACGAAGCTTCTTTATTTCTAACTCGCTCTTTTCAGTCAGCATGGCTTCTTTGTTGGCTATTATCGCTTCTCTTTTCTTCAGCTCTTCCTCTAAAGCTTCCATTGCTTCTTTTCTTCTCAAAACCTTCTCCACCTCACTGTCAAGCCACTGTCGTCGCTGCTCTAGCTTTGCCTGTTCGTCGCTGAAAAAATCACCACACTTACATGTTTCGATCCCGAGAGCTAAAGCAAACTAATTAACGCCTGTCTTTGTTCAGTAACTGTCCTTGGACACGTTGAATAACTTATCATCATCATCATCATCATCATCATCATCATCATCATTGTCATCATCAGCACTATCATCACCGTCAAGTACAACCCATTACAAGATTTTGGCAAATTCGATTGATAATCGTAACTAAGACCTGGGTTTATGTACGGAACTGCACCACGTTGAAGACACCGACGCCTATTTCGAGAACTTGAAAATGTAAATGTAATTGAGAAGCTGAACATAACAAACGCAATGAACTTTACACCACCACTTCAATTCTTTCCTAAATCATTACGAATTGACACTGCAATCAACTAAAATATGGTAAAATGCAGCAAGTTAAGCTGCTTTCAGCAAAAAGATAAAAGGTAATTTGGCATATCTCATTACGGAATAGTGCCTAATGAAACGTGTCGGGCCTTAAAATCGCGGGTCCCATAACTATTTGCGCGCTCACAAAGCACCCCGACACACGCGGCGTCTTTTGACTCTGTGAGTTTATAAGTGCTAGCTTACTACTTCCACGTTACAAAAGCAATTTGTTTATTTAAAGATAGCAAGATACGATTCATGAAGATACCTTTCTTTTTCTTCAGCAGAACCTTGCTTGCCTACGCCTCTCAGTCGTCTCTGAGCGACTGCAACTTCTTCTGTTTTTCTTTTCAGTATTTTCTGCTGTTGGCTCATTTGATCCTCCAGTTCCTTTATCTTCTGCTGCTGCTTTTGTATGTCCTTTTCCATTTTGATTTTTCTGTCTGATTCTTCTTTGAGCTTTTTCTGTAGTTGGTCTTGCTGATTTCTCATTCTGTCGATATGCACTTCCAGCTCTTGTACTTTCTTTTCTCTTTCTTCATGCAGGGCACTTATTTTTTCGTTGTCCTGTGACGTAAGGAGGAAAATGCACCTTAGCTTGTAAGCATTTCAAAAACATTATATTATTAAAAAGCAAAAAAAAAAAAAAAAGGAAAGAAAGGTTTGCACCTGGCATAATTCTAAAAGCAAGGAATCTTTCACTTAATTCGGTGGCCAAGGGACGATAGAATAAAACGTTCTTAAGATAACAAGGTTCTTAATTATTGTTCCCGAACAACGACCTCTTGTTTTGAATCAATACTTATGAGTTCCCAAAATGCTTTGAAAGGCCCCTTTGGGGAGAAGGCCTTAATGAAGTAAGTATAAGTATGCTTTAATTTGTGCAACCCCACCAAGTCCCTTGTGGTTGAAGTTGCCTAAATTTGGTGACAGAATCCTTTAAGTATGACATTGTTTACACCTTTGTTGTTTTTGTGTTTGTTTAGACGGTTGTTACAGCATAAATATTTAAATTCTACCCATACCTTCTGTTTTCGTTTTAGTGCCTGTAATTTAGTTTCCATTGCTTGCAGTTTCTTCTTGTATTCTAACTCTACTTTCTGTTTCTCTGCGACTTCGTAGTTTGCTTTGTTCTCGTATTCTTCTAAAGTTTTCTTACTCTCTTCCACCTCTCTCTTGGCTTT